>CAJQZJ010034075.1:1662016-1690227 GCA_907164525.1 Lophiomys imhausi
CACACACACACACACACACACACACACACACACACACACACACACACACCTATTGAGTCCTTTTAGTGTTTAGGGCTGGCCACTTGGGGGGATTGGATAACCTAACATGTAGCTTGTCCCTAGAGAAATGGGACTCTCCCTTTCTTGGGTCTCTCGGCAGCCATTACTTCCTGTAGCTCTCGTTCTAGTTTTGGAAAATTTCCCCATCTAAATTGACAAGTTAACTGGTGTAATTGTGAAGGTCTTGCTTAGTCATCTATACTGTCACAAGTTCATGGTTTCAGTACTTGGGCTGTGTCTATACAGAAGGCACTATCTCTAATAAGATGTCCCAGTCCTCTTCCTCTTTCTTTTTTCTTCTTGTTTTTGTTTTTTTTGTGACAGGGTTTCTCTGTGTAGCTCTGGCTGTCCTCAAATTCGCTTTGTAGACCAGGCTGGCCTCCAATTCAGAGATCCACCCACCTCTGCCTCCCAAGTACTGGAATTAAAGGCATGCACCACCACCACCTGGTCTCTGGTCCTCGTCTTTTTCTTTTACAATCTTTCCACCCCCCCCCTTCAGTTGTGTATAGGGGTTGTTGCAGATGTAGCAATCAGGACTGGGCACCCCACAGTGGCATTCTCTGCATTTTGATCCATTATGGATCTCTGTAATCGCCTCTTTCTGCTTTGAAAGTGCTTTATTCAATGAGAGGTGCAAGCTACACTCATCTGTGGGTACAAGTATTTAAAATACAGTTAGAAGCTGTACTGATGTAGGAAGATGGCAGTAGTAGATTCTCCTCTAGGGTCTCTGACCTTTTCAGATACAGAGAGTTGCCTACATTTGCAGTACCAGGGATGAATCAACCCCTTAACTTCAATTAGGCAGCTGATGGTTACCTGTGGAATATAAGTGCAATTATTGTAGCACTAGGAATATTTTGTCAGGCTGTTTGTTGTGGTTTGTAGGGATGGATTTAAAAAGTGATCCGCATCCTTAGCAATCAGGGAAATGCAAATTAAAACTTTGAGATTCCATCTTATGCCAGTCAAAATGCCTAAGGTCAAGAAAACAGCTGACCACAATGCTAGTGAGGATGTGAGGAGAGGAAAACACTCATTCATTGTTGGTGGGACTGAAAACTGGTGTAGCTAGCATGTAGATTAATGTGGAGAATTCTCAAAAAGCTAAAAATAAACCCAACAAATGACCCAGCTATACCAATCTTTGGCATACGCCCAACGGACTTGACTTCCTGCTGCTCAGATACGTGCTCAGCCATATTCATTCCCATTCGCTTCACAATATCTAGGAAATGGAAACAACTTAAATGCCCTTCAACTGATGAATAAATGTGGCACATTATTGAATACTATTCAGCTATAAAGGAAAATGAAAACATGAAATTTTCAAGTAAATGGATGGAACTGGAAAACATCACATGAAGTGAGGTAACCCATACCTGGAAAGATAAACACCATATTCATGTTTTCTATTATTTGTGGCTCCCAACTTCAACTCTTACATTTGGGTACAAGACCATATGTGAGCACAGAGGCTAGAGAAGCAGAGGTACCATGGAGATGAAGGCGAGAAGGAGCTCTAAAGAAATAATAGGACACAGTTATTAAGAAAGAAAAGAAATGTGGGGGGAGAAAGACTAAACTGAGAAGGAAGAGAAGAATAGTAATAAAGGCAGTGAGAGGAAAAAGAGAGAGAAATAACACTAAGTATGCTTGAAAAAAAAGTAGGGAATGTAAATGGTATTTTTATTTCCTCAGATGAGGGGATGAGATGAGAGACTTTCTCAAGCCTTTTTAGCTCTTTCTGAACTCTCACTGGCTGGTTCAATTCAGCTGTCTTGGCTCAATCTCATCTCCAAGTTGACTGATTCAAACTGCCTTCTCTGGGATTCTGACTGAATTGTTCTGCCTGGCCTCAAATTAATTCTTGCACTATGTTTTGATCTTCTGGCTCCTTCACATCCTCTGACTTGTTCTGTCTTTTCCTGTTTCTTCTAGCTTGTTCTCTCTGCAACCTGCCTCCATAAAACTGTCCTGGTAAAAAAAAATCTCTCAGTAGAAAGCTCTTCACTTTCCCTGTACTGCTCTTAAGTAGCCTCTCTTTCCTGTGCTGTTCTTGTGAAAGTTGGGCGCACCCTATCTCTGTCTCATTCTGTCAGATTTTTCTCTGATTCATCACTTTGTCTGCCCCTCAATAGGCATCACTTTCAAGCATGTCTGCTTCCCTCTAAAAACTAACCTTATTTTCGTTGTTTGGGATTAAATGTGTGTACTAATGCTGTGTCTGTATTCCAGCCAGATCATTTTGTAATTCAGAACGTATCTACATTCAAACTTGATCACATAGACCTAGAAGGTCTTTGGATGTGATCTTTTGCCAGAGCAGCCATATTGCTTAATTAAAATTCCTCTACAAACCTCTCCTAGAGGTATTGAAGATGTGGCAGAGAAGAGTCTACATTCAGTGTTCTGACCTGCGAACATCTGAATGAATAGTAGCATAACATTCCTGGGAAAAAAAGCAAGCCAGAGGACCAACACCACTTCGGCTCTATGGGGCCCAGACAGGGAGGTAGCCTGTGATGACCATCAGTCCAGCAACAGACAAGCATCTGATGGGTTTCCAGGACAAGCGAGAGACTAGAAGAACCCTGCCTGGCCCTGGATGTGGGGGTTGTGGGTGGACCAGCCCTGAGGGAGTGAGTGTGAGAGAGCCAGCAGCCCTGTCTTTTGTCTGCTTTGTGGTGAAATTGGTGAGGGAGAGCCCCCTTTCACTCTCTGATGCCCTTGCCACAAGCAGAAGGCTGGAGAGTTGGTCCTGATGGGGTCATGAGAGCAGAAGAGCTGGTCCAACTCCTTACCTGCTGCAGCACTCAGGAAAGCAGGCTCTGCACCTTATCTGGGTAGTACAGTAAAACTGGCCCTGGAAGTAGGAGTTGTAGGCCAAGAACCAGGGCTTTGAGTTGGTCCACCCCAACATACACCCCATGGATAAACTGCTGGAATGCATGAAGAAGCCAGTTCCACAGACCCAGAACTACAGGATCTCCAGGACACAGGAAAATAATAGCATATCTGAGAGGAGTACCAGTGAGGTTCTAAATATTGACAAAGTAGCAGAAGCTAGAGACCTCATACCAGACCGAGGAATCATTATAATAAACATTTCCAAGCAAAAACGTGTGGACAAAAGGTAATATTGTGGGACACACTGAGACATACTACAGCTTCCATAGGGAGAGTTTTTTTTTTTATGTTGGGGGAGGTTGCAAAGGTGGAGGGTGGGTCTGAGGGTAGGTAGGAGATGAGAGGTACAAGGTGCATGATGTGAAATTCACAAAATAGAAAAAACAATAAAAGGGAGACAAAAAAGTTCCTCTACAAAGGAAATATTATTATTTTTTTTTTTTTGGTTTTTCGAGACAGGGCTGGAAATATTATTTTATAAGCTTACTTAAAAATACATAAATATAATATATATATTATGCATGTATATGTGTGTGTATGTGTGTTTGTGGGGCTGTTAAAAGGAGTTATGCCACCCAGGAACTTCCCCTCTGAGCCACAGACTATCCAACAAGAGCCCCAATATCAGGCATAGAAAACTGCCCTTTGAGCTGTTGGTCAGAGGAGTACAAAAAGTCCCCAGATATCATAGGCTACTGCCATTGCCCTTCACTGCTTCCTAGAACTTGAAGGTAAGACCCCATTAATGAAGACACCACCAACCTGGGACACAGGACTTGGATGAAGAGATCTGGAACTGACTGGAGGTCCCTCCCCATAGCATGGGAGGGCTCTTTTACTCAAGGATAATTATGTGCAAAACTTTCTCTATCAGAAATTTGTAATTTATCTTCTTCATAACAAAGAATATAAAGACCAGCCAGCACACTAAAGCTACTTTCAAATACCAGGAATGTGTACTCACAAGGACCATTGTTTTTTTTCAAAGTAAGTAAATTTTTAAAAACAATTTAGAGAGCACTTGAAATGCAATTTTGATACAGAGGGAGAATTTTAGGGAGATATATGTTTTGTTTGTTTGTTTGTTTCTCCTTGTTTTATAAACAGTTGAATTTCACATGGTAAGTAACCAGTTGGGTCATTTCCATAACCCCACAGACACTCAAGCATGTGTTCTCTTACTAAATTACTGTTGAGATACTTCTGTGTCTACTGTAGACTCTCAAGTATGAGTTCTCTTACTAAATTGTCCTTTTATTAAGATGTTCTGGATGAAGAGGGAGATCTTTTCGGTTGTGGGGATCTGGGTTTCTATGACACATCCAGCTCAAAGCACAGACATGTTTGTTGAATGAATGCAATCCTCACTGCTCTTGGGCAGTGCCCAACTCAGGGGCTGTTGTCCTTGTTAGGATATCTTTCCTAAGGCATATTCTCCTGCTTCTCAGGGACTACAGAAGTATCGCACGGCTTGAACCCGCCCTCCCCCCATATGTCAGATTGTCTTTATTTGTTTGCTCTTGTGTTTTCAGCATGAACTATATACTGCCTGAAAGAGAATGAATGCTAGCCCTTCATGGTGTCCTTTGTTCAGATACACTACCCTTCAGCCCCATCATTTTTAAAAATAATTTTTAAACTTTTTGAGATTGTATCATTCCCACTTCCCTTTCCTTCCTCCAAGCCCTTCTATGTGCCCCTCCTTGCTCTCTTTTGAAGCCATCATCCCCTTTTCTTTAATTGTTGATTCCTAAACATGTAACTACAGCCTGCTCAGACCATATAATGTTACTTGTATGTTTGTTTTCAGGGATGATGATTGGGTATTGGATAAAGTGTCTTGCTCTCAGCATTCCTTAGATGCCTGTAGTTCTTTGTTTGGGGCTAGATTTGTAAGCTTCCCCCCCTTCCACACTAGCATGTCTATCGGAGCCATCCTTGTTCATGTTATGTTTGGGCAGCCATGGGTCCTGACAGGGATGCCTGCAATGTCCCCCTCAGATGTGGAGAATATGTGTCTTTATGCAAAGACCAGTCATCAGATGGGGAAAAGCCAGCTTTGAGCTCCACTTCTGACCAACTAATAAGTAGGCCAGTACACCTGCCAGCCATTAACTATAGTGACTCATTTTGGAGATTGGTAGAATACATTCATTGTAGATAGAAAACAGTCATGAATCATAATCTCACTAAATGGAAATATGTAGAAATCATAAATCTAGTATTCCTTCACTGTTCAGAATGCAACAGTTCTGCACTCCATTGTACAGTGTATAAAGTCTCCATACCTGCCAATTAGAAATCAGAATCACTCTCTCAGCGACCTAAATGTGTTTCCACTTTCAACTTCTTCAGTTTGAAGTATCTCAAGTCAGTCATCTGACAAACATGGTGTTACTAGTGTAAACTGAAAAATCAATCAAAGATTTTGGTAGTTGTAGAGGAGAGATGTGCTCTTTAAACTTTTTTTTTGGGGGGGTGTTGGACACAAGACCTCATGCATGCTAGGTAAGGGCTCTACCATTAGTCACGTCTAGCCTGTTATTTACTGTTGGTTTCTAACTGTGTTCTCTTTCCTCTTGTATCTGAACCACAGGATCTGGATTACATCTCCTTTAGTAGAAAAGGAAAGCTAGTAGCCATAGAGACTTTTTGGGCCTTATGGTGGAGACTTCATTTGATATATGCAAAATGTACAAAGGGTCTAGGACTAAATGCCTTAAGAGAGTTCTTATTAAGCAAGTTGATGATCATCCAAGAGAACTGCATTCTCATTTACTTTGTATAATGAAGATGATGCTGCCGAGTGTATAAATGCCTCCATTCTGGCTTGATGTGTGCTATAAAAATGAAAGATTGCAAAAATAATTGTTATTTAAAATAGCAAAGTATAAACACAAGACATAAAACTCAGTGGAAGCAATAATATAAGAGTTGCTGGACCAAATCAAATTAATAGTCCATCTAATTTGATTCTTGTTTTCAGGACTGACCAATACTTGATGCATTGAAAATTAAACAAAATTTATGTACCTCCTCTCTTGTACATTGTTACTTCTGGGGAGTGAATCCTGCCTGGCCCTCGCAGGTGATTAACTTATACCCTGAAGCATGAGATTTTATTATCTTTAAATCACGATCTTGGCTCAGAGCTTCAAATTTTATGTTAACAGTCATAAAAGGATCTGTCCCATTTGCAAATTCACACTCACTATTTGTCTCAATAGCTCCCCACAGCATGAGTTCTGTAAGTTTATCTTATTCTCCAAAAAGAAAAGATTTCTTTGTTTCTAATTTACTCTCCTTTAATTGAAACTGTGCCTTGAGTTTCATTATTATTGATAAAGTAGCATCAGAGAACTTAATTTACGTAAATACCATCCTGTCCTATATGTTTTTAAGAGAAGTGTTTTCACTGTCTTTTCTAAGCTTTAACACTACTTCCTAAGGTAGAAAGGAAATGTCATGTCTTTGGTTTCAGCAGTAATAACACAGTGGTAGTACAGCTTCAGTAAAATGGGCAGACACAGGAGAATCTGACAGGCTGACAGGCCTAGCTAGCCCAGCATAGCCAGCAGTGAACAGGAGATCCTGTCTCCAACAAGGTTGCAAGTTCTAGAGATTGCCGCCATCACGTGACTCACTATGGCATGCACCCCCCCTCACACAAACACACATGTCTCTCTCTCTCTCTGTCTCTCTCTCCCCCCCTCTCTCTCTCTCACACACACACACACACACACGCACACACACACACTGACACACCCGTTTTATGTCAACTTGACACAAGCTAGAGTCATTTGGAGAGGAGGTAGTCTTAGTTAAGACAGGGCCTCTCTAAGACAGGGCTGGCTGCTCAAGCCTGTAGGGCATATTCTTAACTAATAATGTATGTGGGAGGGCCCAGCCTACTGTGGATGGGGCCATCCCTGGGCTGGTGATCCTCCTCAGTCATGTGTGAAAACAAGATGAGCAAGCCAGGCTCCTCAAATCAGTAAACAGTGTCCCTTCATGACCTCTGCATCAGCTCTTGCCTCCAGGACTCCAGATACATAAGCCAAACAAAACTTTTCCTCTCCAAGTTGCTTTTGGTCATGGTGTTTCATTACAGCAATAGTATCCCTAACACTCCTTTTACAAAAAGAATATCACACGTTTGATAGGTGACTTCAAGCTACTAACTAAATTCTTTTGCTTATCATAAAAAGACACCCAAATGCTTTCTCCTAAGCTGGCATCTGAGCTCGCTGTTAACACAGGGGATATTTGGAAATTTCTCTGTTGGCATTCCCTTCAGAGTCTGGGGGATGCTATTTTACATATCCTCACACAACTCTTTTGCCTTTTGATGGTGAATTCGATTTTTCCAACTAGCTAATGGTGGGTTGAAGTCAAATCTGTGGGTTCTGTCTAGGTGATGTTTGGAGAAAAGAATGAGGTGTGAAAATAATGTAACAAGATTGATTTTCTAGAGTGGCTCATAAACTTTTCTTGACTGCAGTTCTAAACAGGAGTTTCAAAAAATATCTCTTGAAACCTGGGAGCAATAAAAAAATGAGTTTCTGGCCTCCCAAGGTGACTTCTTTGAATGCAACACTCATTTGGGAAATATAGATTCCGGTCTATGTGGTGAAAGGAAACAACTTGCATTGCTTTAAAGTTCTCTATTGCTTTCAGCATGATGATTTAGACTCGTGTCTAGGAATTTCTTAGTCTATGGAAAAGCTATATTTCCTTAAGCTGTATTTAATCGTCCAACTAAATATGACCTTCCATAGTGAACAATGCTGCCCAAGCTAGAATGACACCACTCTCTTCACGGCCTTGTTCACAGGATTCAAGAAGCCTACTTTAGTTAAGGAGCCTACATAGATAAAGGTATTTTTCTTTATGTTTACAACATTTTAGTATCTATAATGGCATGGAGCCACAGAGGAAAAATTCAATAAATATTTTAAAATTTTAAATTAAAATTAAAATTAATAAAAATATTTTTTGTCACTTTCAGAGTATTTTTTTATAAAGAGCTAACTTTGCAACCAAATAGAAACTACAATCCAGCTAACTTTTCAATAACACATAGTTCTTTTTCTACTCATATGCATTTTTACCAATAATATTAAAATGCAATTATGAATTATTTGTATTTATTGAGAATTTCCTCTACTTAGCATCCCAAACCATGCAGTTGATTTTTAAATTAAAACATTATTTTTTTTTGTGTTAAGAACCCTTAACAGAATTTACCCTTTTCTTGGATTTTTTAAGTGGATAAAAAATTGCTGTGCATTACAGGTACAGCTAATTCTCCTTGCTGGCTGGACCTTTATGCCTGTGGGTTAGCAATCTCTCTTTCACCCCCAACAACTGGCAACCACTGTTCTACTTTGTAAGTCTATGAGCATGATTATTTTACATACTATAAGTGGAACAGTTCAGGACTCACTCCTTATGTCACTGACTTATTTCATTTAGCATAATGTCCTCAACTATGATATCAAACTGTATAGATTTCCTTATTTCATTCTGGAAAGCTTATTCGAAAAGTCTTGTGATCCTCTCTGTTTAATACTGGATTGACCTAAACCTTAGAACATCTAGCTAACTGCCTGAAGGCAAGTAGATAGGAAATGGTAATCTGGAATTTGAACCCTGGTTCCTTTGCTATCTACCAGTGGCTGATGATTTTTCTGTCTCCCTATCCTCCTCCCCCCACCAAAGTTGTCCCATATTGACAATAGTGCCCTCCATGAAGTCCTCTAACATGGTTCCTTTAATGACACATGGAAGCACAGATGTTGAAGGTCCCTTAGTGCCCCCTCTAGCTGCTTAATCACAACCTTTGTTCTTGCTTTTTAAAAATTCCAAGGAAAAGAGATTTGTTATATCTAACACTTTGAGACTTTAACGAATATGTACATCCCTGACCTGATGCCTCTCCTTTAAAATACCCCCTCATTTCTTCTACACTCATAGCAAGTACAATGTGGGTAACCCCGACTCTCTGCCTACTGCCCCGTATGGGCTCAAACATATTCAAGTCTTTGTTCATTGAGTGCAATCAATGTAAACTTTTCTTTTCTCTACTACTATTTTATAACCTCAGGCCTTCCAGTATTTTTTTCTTTCCTTCTAACTTCTAAATAATAGTGCTTAAAGTCAAATCAGTAATTCTGGTAGTTTGCCAGCACTGTTTGTACACAGTGCCCCCACTGGAACATTAGCAATTCCGGCCTGCCTGGACAGTAGGAAGAGGCTGGAACTGTGGCTCTGCTATTGTCCTGCATGACTAGGTAAAACACCACCCACTTGGAGCACTGTGGCGCTGGGCAGAGGATCCCAACATTGTGCAGCTTTCCATCCACAGTACTTTGGTGGTCAGAGGTGGCTTGGTGTTGAGAAGGGATCATTTTTCCAGATGCCATCCTTGTTTGAAGCATGGCAGCTCCACTCTTAGCTGGCATGGTTTTTCTTACAAAAAAATAAGAGGTACTAGTTCTAAAGATGAAAAGTAGCTGACAGCCACCGAGGGAAGCTCTAGTAGATGCTGCATTTCACTCCTTGATGCTAATACCACCCTGTACCACAAAGCAAGGTGGTTATGACATTCAACAGGATTCTATAGAAAAATACTTGATGCAAGGAATCATTCATGAGGGGCTGTTCAGCTGCAAGGAGCCATTTCTACTTACGCTATTATTGGGGGGAAAATTCCAAGGGTGCACTAGGACGGTCGTTTTGAAGATCAAAGATGAGAATAGTCACTTACTATCCTTGATTTTTTTTCTTTGGGGGTACATTTCAACTTCCATCAAGCCTAGGGCCATATTAAGGGACATATGGATTACATTCCAAGTAATGCAAGTAGCCTGAACACTAAAAGGTGCTATTACCACCGTCCAGGTTCACTGATGTTTCTATTTCTGAGTATGTTTTATTAGGAGCAGCTAATTTTAGAGAATAGCTTCATATCTTCTGAGTGTCAAGAAACATTCCACAGGGACCTGCCTATCTGTGTTTGTCTTTCAGCACCTGCCAGTGAGCCAGGCATGCAGCAGTGTCCTGCAAGGCCTGGGCTGGTGGACAGTGTGGCCTGGAGTGGAAACAGTGTGCAGTAGCACACCATGTCAGGACCACAAGTGAGAGAGATCTGTCAGTCCAAGAATGCCTGAGAGACACATGTGCCAAATGGAAAATAACCTGGCTAAGTGTGGATGCCTGGAGACATGAAATGAAGAGGCTGGCAAGGACCCAAGAGAGTCTAACCTAGCGATTCATGTGTGGAATGACGTGTATAGAGAGAAAGATAGAGAATGCTGTGTCATGCCATAACTACCACAACTTCAGGACAGTGGGGACCTGGAAGATGCAGGAGAGTACTATGTTTTGGGCCCAGAGTAACATTGCCCAGGGAAGGGCAAAGACCAAACAAAATCAAGGCTGCCATGACACTGGTTATCACCTTGCTATTTTCCTCTGCAGTGGAATGCTGGTAATTAAGCCTATTTTGAGGAATGAAGCACGTAGATTAAGAGAGAGCTTTCTCATAAAGTGAGCTTTTAAACCTCAGTTCCCTACCGATGCCCATTTATTCATGCCCCCCACCTTTTCACTGAGAATAACAAATCCCAGCTCCTTTCACTGTCCTATGTGGTATCTGCGAACAACCCCTCTAACGGCTTAGGTCTGGCCACAATGGCTTCCTCTGAGCTGATGACCTCCCTTCTCTTTGGGCTTTTGGTTCTGTAAGGTTGAGTTTTCTCTTGCTGTCAACTTCAATGCTGTATTTTCCAAGAGACCTCTGCAAATCAGTCTAGCTGAGCCTTTGCTGTGTGGCCTTGGGTTCGGCAAACCTCAATCACTTAGTAGCCCATTCATTTGCTAGTAGTCTTCCATGACTAAAACATGTCTTTTATAGGAAGAGTCCAGGTTGCCTCTTGTCTACTACCTCCTCTCTGCCTGGCATAAGGCTACATCCACATGCTCAGGAAAAACTGCCAACACATCCATGAACTAATGAACAAATAACAAAGAAGAATCGAGTCTGCCTAGCACATGGTAGATTTTTTGAATTATGATTACATGTTTGTTGTTTTAAATTTATAATATAGTACAAGACTATGACATAGAAAAACAGATGTTGACATTTGAGTCATCCTTCTTTGCCTCATTATAATTAAAACTGGAAAAAGAATGGATTTTTATATTTGGTGCCATTCATTCTGGGAGGTGTGCTGTGAATTTCCTGTAGTGGAGAAGGCTATGTAGCAAATATTTCCTCACATGCAGGATTGGAGGGGCATCTCTCTGACCCATGGAGACTGAAACTTTCCTTCAATTTAAATACACATCATAGAGAACCATTCAGAAATGGAGATTCAACAGTTCCAGCAAAATTCCTACTGCTCAAGAGAAGGAAAAAAATGTCAGAGTAAGTTGTAAAAAAAAAAGTGCTTGGTTTCTTAAATGTAGAGATGGCAATTTTCAGCATTTATACAAATTGCCACATACTGAGGGTTGCAGCCTGGAGACTGAACAGGGAGTAAAGCCGCAGTTAATAGCAAATCTGGTGAAGCATGCTTTGGAAGTACAGGCTTAGTCAGTACTGTGGTATCATGGTGGCAATCTGCATGTCATTAGTCAGAGGGCATTGTATGTGGATTTTTGTCTCATGGGTAAGTACTCCAGCTAACTTCTCTCATATTAAGGAGATTAAAGTTTGCTAATATTAATCTGGCTTATGGTGAGCTGGGTTCTACATGTGATTGGGGGTTTGTTAAAAATTTCTGAGTGTTTTGAATTCACCATATATACTGAAGTGTGAGTTCCGTTAAAAATACAAATAATTTTAAAAGGAGTTAGACAAATCGAAAAGTGGGGATCTGGAATGAGACAGTAAGAAAGAAAAATTTAAGTTTTAAATCTTAAGCATTAAGTTTCCTGCAACACCATTGCTTCACTGTGAACCAAAGGTTGGAGTAGGACAATACTGTGCTGACATGTTTACATATTTGTACTTGGCCTTCTTTTCTCCTCCCTGTACCAACATGTTCAGTATATTTTTGTTGATACAAAAATCTAATGTATGTACTTTTTAAAGGGCTGTTAGAGCAGAAATGGATATCTGTGGATGCAAAAAGAAAGTGCTTTTTGTAGATGAAAATCCAGAGTCTATGGCTAGAATGCACAAAGCAGTAGCAACCTGCATTTGATTAACTGCTATGCCAGGTCCATTTAGATGTAGCCCGGTTGCTCTGTGGTCACGCTCCTGAGAACTCCTGAAGGGAAATGTGTTTTTTGTAATATGAAAGCAAACAGAGTCAACTCTCTAGTACATATAATAAGCAAGGACTGACATATAAGATATTCTGGAGCACAAAATATTTTTCAATATACTCATTTGAAAGAAGAATAAAGGGATTTTATATCCTAATGCTGATACAATGCAACTAGAACTTGAGGTGGTAGCATCTCCCCAGGAAAGGCCCACACAGTGGAAGGAAGGTAAGGGTCAGACTGGGGTCAGCTCTCTGTTAAGAATGTGCTGTGTTTAACTGGAAAAGCAGCGGCAATCTACAGGTAGATGGTGTCTTACAAAAGGCCACCAAATACAACTCTGGTGTTCCAGTGATGAACAAATATTTCCACAACACACAGTTTTTCTAGGATGTACTATTTTTTCCCCCAACAAAGAAAATGGTGTAGAAATGCGGACGTGATCATTTATGCTTTGAAATGACTATCAGAGTCTGCATATGGCCACAGTCTGTTACAGTACCAAACAATTGCATGTTACCTTGGATACAAGGCTGGCTCTGTATGCTGCTAGCTGCTTCAGGTATTCTTTCTTTGCAGCCTCAGTTTTCTTCTTATAGACCTGTGACAGCAACAGAAAGTCTTAAATTAGACTGTATAACTGCTTTTGTTTCAAGAGATGGACAATACAGAATGGTAATTGTACACACATACAGATAATTATATAATAATATATAGCTCTCAGACAGTCTGTTTTCTTCCTAAAACAGGTTTGAAAGAAGAATGAAAATAGACTGTTAGAAAGGAGTGAACAATTGCAAAATTTTGCATTTTTCAGAATGTGTATGAAAGGATCTGTGATCGTGTAAATAAATGGCAGCACTGATAAAGGCTTTCTGAAAAGCCTCATCCAGGAATAAGACGTTCGTATTTATACAGAAGGCAGTAATTCAACAACAGTACAGTAATATTCTAACGTTTGTGGCCCACAAAACCGAGATGGGATTATTCAAGGATGATGCATCATATTTAGTAAGAAAATCAGCAGAGAGGTATTGGGATTCGAGGGTTCGTGACGATTTTAATAGCTTTCAAGTTCTATTTCCAAGAATTTGGGAGGCAGAAGCGGCAGACAAAGGTATACTTGGGACTGGAATGGTGATGGCCAGTGGCGAGGGACACAATCTGCCACGCTGCTGCATGGCCTGTGCCTCATGTCCATTCCAACAGAAACATGGATGACAGCTATGGAGCACTCGTAAAAGTCTTCTGTATCTAACAGACACTCACAGAGGCTTGAAAACAAAAGTAAAATCAGCAAAAACTCAACCAGAATCTGAGAAGTGACCAGCTCCTGTATGCCAGAGGCCACTGTGAGCTACTTATACAGGGGGAGGGGCGGAGCGGAAGTGAGGATAGCTGGGGCACAGACAGGCTCACCTTCCTCCCTGAGGCTGCGTTGTCAAGGTTCTAAAGTTCTGTCATCTTTAAAATCGGCCCCAGTAAACAAAATGCTCTTCAGCATTTACTGTGGAAATGGAAATGTATTTGCCCTGCTGTGACTATTAACCAGAGTCAGGTTGATATTGGGAAGTGGGGTAGAATCTGTTTGGGCAGTTAAATGGGATTGTGTCTAAGGCCAAGCATCTGGCAGCTGGCAGTAGAGGGCAATCTTTACTTTCTAGTGATAGTGGGTTGCTGAGCGCAGAATACAACTCTGAGGTTCAAGATGTGAGAAATATTATTTACTCATGAATATTTTAACTCCTGAAGAACTCCAGGTAAACTAAAAACTTCGCTTGCAGCAGAATTGTATCAGGACCTATGAAATGAATGTGATTACTCCCTTTTAAGGAAGCATGCAGCTCTGACTTTTTTAAACATGGTTTTTCTGAAACAGGGTTTCTCTGTGTAACAGAGCCCTGGCTGTTCTGGGCTTATTTTATGGACCAGGCTGTCTTCTAACTCACAGAGATCCTCCTGCCTCTGCCTCCCTAGTGCTGGGATTAAAGGCGTGTGCCACCATGCTCTGTGAAAATTAGAACTCTTATTTAGGAGTTGTGTTATTGTTCTTAGTAAAAAAGCTGACATATCTTTTGACTGAAGCATAAGAGTGTCAAAGATTCACAGGACTATGGCAGATTCAAATCCAGAATCTTTGGTGGAAATTCTCATGTGAATACAAATGATGTGTCCGTTGAGTTTCCACTGCGTTTACTTTAAAACATTTGAACCACATTTGGTTCAGCTACATTTAGAAACAGACTGCTTCTGATCTTTATTGATTTACTCATTTTTTTCCTCCTGTGAGAAAGATTCCTCTTACTAGCTTTTCCTTAAACTCATTTCTCCATGACATAATTTGTAAATAATGGCTTTAAACACACTCTCTACTCTTATTACCTTAATGTGGTTCTGAGGGACTGGGTTGATACAGTTCAGTGGTAAGAGTGCTTGCCTAGATTATGTGGGCTCACTTTTGAACCCCCAGGATCCATGTAAATCACTCAGTATGGCTGTGCACACCTGTGACCCTGTTATGGGGTAGAGACAATGGATCCTGAGAGCTGAGTTTGCTGGCCAGCCATCCTAGCAGAAGTGACAAGCTTCCTGTTCAGAAACACCCTGTCAAGGCAACATGGCAAAGAGCAATAGAGGAAGAGACTCAAAGTCCTTTTCTCATTTCTGCATGCATGCATAGGGGCATATGTGTGTGGATGCATCACACACACACACACACACACACACACACACACACACACACAAAGATTTTGAGAGGTATTTTCTCCTATACAAACTGACATCTTAGAAAAATTTAAAGAAAATATTTAGTTCATATTTTTATTTTAGTAAATAAAATCTTTCATACTTCTAAGTGTCCTACATAATTATACCATGATTTTTAATTAATATGCTGTACTGTGCCTCCTTAACTAATTAGGGTTCATTTAGCTTTTAGGGAAACTTATAACACATGTTGGCCTAGCCTTGCTCAAAGTACTGCATCCTAAGCAACAAAGTAAGATGGCCAGATTCTACCATTTCCTGTCTTTCTTTTATTTGGTTTCTGTTACAGCAACAGTGTAAGTATGATGTTATTCTTTGTTGGGCTGCCAGCAGTTAACACCACACAAAGTGTTAACATTCCTGTAATGTGTAGATTAGCAACTAGGAGAGGGAGGCAGGTAATTCCCCACCCCTCATGATGAAGGTAAGGCCTGGTTCCACCCCAGGATCGATGCTGTTATGGGATACCTGACTAGCATTCAGACATCCCTGTTTCACAAATGGCTCCCCATTGGCTATTGATGATCAGCTATGTTGGAATCATCATGGAAGTGCCTAAACACCACTTTAGGGAAGAGTAAACTCATCACTCCACATTACGTGGATTGATGGGTCCACACACTCTCAAATAGCTGCAGATGTTCAGAGGGAGAGTTCAAAGGGGGGGGTCATTTCAGGAGGTATATTTCTGTAATTGTGTTTAAAGGGGGATAGCCCAGATCAGAATGAAAATCTGAGGTTGTCTACCCAGCAATAATTAGACCCTCCACCTTTGAGAACTACCTAATGGTTCTAATACAACACACTGGATATGCCTCTCTGATGCTGCTCTCTACAATTGGGCTAGGATGCTATTCAAATCCAAAGCTAACGGAAATATCCAAAGACCTCAAACCTGAAAGAATGATATTCATATGGAAAAATTCCAAATGTAAAGGATGTATGGTAAATTCTTACTTTAGAACAGAAATTTCAAGATGTTTCAAAACTTCAAGTTATGAATGGAGGAAGCTCTTTATTTGCAGAAACTCAAGGGGTTGTGGAATTGTATTCAGCAGTGAACAATCACGTTAGTGATCAAATGCATGAACGTGACCTGGGAGGATGGATCTGATTTATGTCAAAGTTAAGTTTGGAGAGACATAGTTTCTCTCAGGAAAGACAAATATTTTAAAGGTATGTGATTCATACAGTAAATATTAGTGTTCTGCTGAGCTACAAAATGGCTTCCAAATGGGCCACAGCTGTTTGAAATAAAGTACAAAGTTGGCCAGAAGAGGATTTAAAAATCATAATACATCATTTATCATTTCCCCAGCTCATCTAAACACTTTTGAATTCACTCTTCCTTAACATAGTTATATGCTGTGGTTTGTTATTCTAAGAAAGCCACCATTTCCTATCTAAGGATTGCATCTCGTTGGTTAAACTAAAGCATATATAACAGCTAATGCAAAACACACATAGACATCAGATAGCAGTTCTGAAGAACCCATATCTTGTCCATGTGATCCTGTGATTCACTGAATGCTCTAAATACCATTGAGTACATGTTCTTTTATAGGCTGATAATCTCTAATTAAAATCAGCAGTTCAATGTCAGTGAATATGACACACTTAAAACAGAAAAGATTCTCATGCAATCTGTCAGTTCACTCCTGTGTTTTTCTACAAACAATCCACTCAGCTAATAGAGAAAAGCAAATCTTAAAAATACTCATTAATTCCATCTTCCTTCCTTCTTTCTGGTTCAGACCCATAATCTCTAGTCAGTTTATTACAACAGTTATTACAGCCATAAGAAGAAAAGGTGCAAAATCCTTCTTAGTTTGAATTCTATTCAAACCCCATTTAAAAACTGACAAGGTGTTTTCCTTTTTGGTTAAGTGCAAATGTATTCTTTCCACTACCATTTCTTATTTATAGAAAATGCTTAGCAACAGAACTATGTATGAAGAAGAATAACTTCATCACAATCCCAGAGATACCTCTTCAGAAATTTCATGTGTATACCCACACTCAGGGCTGACATTGTTCAGGTCAGTCAGAGAAAATGCATCAGTATTTTACAGAGAGTTCGGCCCTTAAATAGGGTTACCTATCCATTTTGTGTAAGTTGCTCAGCATTTTCTTAAGGATACTCTAATTGGAAAGATTTCATAAGGTAGTGTTTAGAGGGCCAAAAACATTACATGATGTGACAAATATCTTGCTATCTATTCCTTTGAAGACCGTCTGATATACTGGAAGGGTTTTGCCCATGTTGATGCCACCTGCTCCTGGTCAATAGGGACCAGAGACAGGCAGCTTGGCTTTAGAAATGGCTACAAAACATACCTGCTGATTTATTAAATGAAGATAACTAACTAAATATTATGTTGTTAGTTAATTAATTACTCATAATCAATAGATTAACTCTATGTGCTAATGTAGCGTGAAGCATGAAGGGCAGGCACAGAAACAAAATGGCACTGAAGTCAAGCTCTGGTTACACGTTTCTTGCTCTTATCATCAGGTGCTTCCTTTTATTTATCATCTTTAGTTCCTCCAGAAGAATGTTGCCTTGATATTATCACCTTCGTCTCACAAAACAGAAAACGCAGACACAATAAACAACCATATAAGGCAGGATTAGGAGTGAATCAAAGTAATCTGGTATCAAAGATTCACTTGTGTCTGCTCAATGACTCCCTCTAGATTTGAAAACGCTCTCTGATGTGTCTTAACATTCAAAACTGCAAGATCTGGTTTCTTTCTCATGGTAGGAGTCCAGCATGCAGGGCAGTGTCTGATACATACATAGTAGGTACACAGGAAACACAATCGGACGTCACCAAATGATAGGACAGAATTCTGAGAAATGTGTTGGCAGGTGGTACTGTTATGGTGCTGACATGACTAGATGCACTTACACATCCATATGCACACAAATACAGTAGCTGCAATGTCATTAGGCTGTATAAATACACAAAAGCACTGTTGTCCACATAGCGCATACTGATAGAAGCAGTGTTGAATATCCTATGGTGTTATTTATTGAATAAAAATCCCTGGCATGGTGTTTCACATTTTTGATTAGCATTAGCATGGATATGAAGGATAAATCACTAAACTGCATCTTCTAAATTAAAATGTACATCAATAAATAGAGAATTTTTTAGATAGATACAAACCTATTCCAAACATATATACAAATGATAAGCTGTAACAGACTTGTATGGAGTAAATATCACATTGCAGTTATCTCCTCACCAAAGCTATGGAAATTTTCAAATGAATTATTAGCTCCCATTGTGTATAGCATATAAATGTTTACACACCTGTATTACACATGTTTATACCCATGGTGCCATGAAACACTCTCATTGATGTATCAGCACATATATGTATATATAAATACCTGGCTTTAGAAGTAAAATATGTTTAACATTTCAAGTTATAAATTAACTGTTCATTTGCAATTTCTATGAATATAAACTTTGTTTATATGCTATGGTCTTTATTACTTTTGCTAATTAAGAATTCCTTCACATATTATTTGAATATTGTAAATCTTTCCAGAATAATCACTTCTTGTTTTTTTTTATTGCTTGTTTCTGGGAGGATCATACATGAGAACAATATATATTTCATCATATCTACCCCTCTGTAAACCCCTCCAGCTCCTCCTGTGTCCTTCCTGAAGTCTCCCTCTCAAATTCATGTCCTCTTTCTTTATGAATGTTTGGGTATGTGTGCATGTTTGTGTGTGGTAAATGCTGCCCTGTGTACTTGGGTATAGGGCTGAGGATTCTGAATGAACACTTGCTTTATACTTTATCTTTTAGAAAGTGAGAAACATAAAGTGCTTAACAGTAAATTGTTGAGATAAACTTACACCTGTTCAAGTGCTATAGTGTGGCAGGATTTTCGTTAACCTTAAGTATGGTTGACACAAAATCCAAATTTTGTCATAAGATAAAGGGCACACCCCCCAGCAGCATTTATGCAGTGGCTGTCTGAACACCAATGAGGAGTAAATGATTTGATTCCACAGGCTCGGAGGATTTGTCAGCTGCTTCCTAAGTATAATTCTGGCTCTTCATATCCCTGCTGCTTCTAATTTAGCAGGACAGGCTCATAATTGAAGCAAATTAACTATTTACACTTGCCCCTTCTACCAGGGAAGAAGACACAGCAGCAGGAAGAAGAAGGAGGAAATTACATTCTTCCCACTTGTGTCAGATCTGCCCTTATATAAACACATTAACAGTAATTTCATGAGGCGTCAAACATAGGAATAAATACTGAGAGATAAAATAATGAGGTGCTGCTATTGAACTGAACTGCTGGGCCTAATATCCTTGGATATGAATTATGCATCCCGAATGAAGGCATATGCTACAGTATTCGAGCAAGTTCCCGGCAAGTGATATCTGCTCATTAGGCTGTGCATCTCCAGGTAAATCCACTCTCTTCTTCCAGGACAGGGCTAGCATTTACAAAAATACATTCTCCACGCACCCGTGGGCTGCGGTTTCCCCTGAACACACCAAATCCAAGCAGGCTTTCCACTCCATTTTTAGCATAACAGCATGTTTATTTAGCTCTTGGCTGCAGCTTTAAAGCCATTTAACGTAATGTAAACAAGAACATTTTGTTTGTAATTTGCTAAATGTCTTACAGCCCAACTGTGTCTCCAATTAGGAAGTTAGGATTCATTTAGTAATTTACATCTGGTTCTGATTTAAGGTGACTTTCCATGACTATAAGGGACTCGAGAACCCTTTCCAGCTCTCCGGGTCAGGGTCAGCCTGTTCTGTTGAAAGCTGACCAGCCCCTTTATTTTATAGAGTTTGAATTGTCTTATATTGTCATCATGAGCTCAGGTCCTATACCATCGTGATCAGAATCAGAGCATTCCAAAGTCATGGAGGTAGATGAGAAGATACCAAGGGTTCCTAAAACTCCAA
Source organism: Lophiomys imhausi (assembly GCA_907164525.1). Lineage (NCBI taxonomy): Eukaryota > Metazoa > Chordata > Mammalia > Rodentia > Muridae > Lophiomys > Lophiomys imhausi. The sequence goes on from CAJQZJ010034075.1 coordinate 1,681,984, forward strand.
GGATCCTTGATGCATTGATGCAAGAGGATAGAATTGTTAACTTATTTTTTCTTCCTCTGCAGGTTCCAGTCAGGGAAAGATAAGTAGCAAAACCCAGCATCACAGCAATACTTGTGTTTTATCCCCTTTCTCCATCTGGTGCCTTTTAAACAAGTTGCTATGCTTCTGAAATGGGTTCCTCATTGTCTTACGAGTCATTAGCATTTAAAACCCCCAGTTGCAATCCCAAGCACAATTTTCTTTGCATTCCAGGTTCAGCATTGTCTTCCCAAGTATTAAAATGGAGCCATCTCTGAGATACGGAGTGTGTTCAGCAACATTGGAAGGAAGGATTCATGTGAGCAAGGTTTTGTGTTCCTTGAGGATCGTTATCACTTCTTTTGGCTTCCTTTTGATTCCTCCACTTTGATAGAGTATTTGCAGAACCAAAGTACATACAGTTTCTCATTCATCATGGATTCTAAAAAATAAAGATCTGCCTTCCAGGCTGGCTTTCCAGTCCTGCCTTGACTCCACACTGAGCAGGCATGCGATGGAAACACAGGGCTCTATTAGGCATGTTCCTTCTAGTCAGCAGAAAGCTATTCAATTGTAATCTCACTAATGGTGTTTTCCCCTATATATTGTAATATCCAGAGCCCCCAATAAGTCACTGGTAACTCTGTCTATTTTCTCCTGTTTGTGTTTATATTTGTAGCTGTACACAATTGTGGGCTATTATGACAATAGGATTCTCAAACAACTGTAGCACACGAAATCTCCACCTCCTACCCAAACTGTCTACCCAATGCAAAACCATCCTGTGGGCTTGTCTAAACTAATTTAGGACTGTTCCTTTAAAAATACAAAGCAGTTGGTAGGCTCCCCAAATTTGAATATTAAATGAGAGTTAAGTACAATTACTCTAAGTTTGAAGCAGATATTATAGTGTGTTGGCACAATGAGTCAACATAAAGGGAACAAACAGGTGGTAATGCAGCTGATAGAACATTTTGGAATAATTTCACTTTTTTTTTTTTTTTTTTTAGAAGTTGCAGAGTGCCTTTCAGGCAGGCATGTGTGCCTCATTGGTATTTCCTGCAAACATTCAGTGACACACTACCACAGTGCAGCAGAGCAGTGGCTGGACTACAGGATGCTGCATGCTCCCTTCTCTGATGTGGGGGGTGTCTGGGCCCTACATGTGTTATACGCAGTGCTGTAATCCACTCATTTGAGAGTGATGTAAGTCTCTGTCTTTATTAAAGAAGAGCATCTCTACATGGAAAGAATCAACTCTCCTGGATTCCTGCTTTATCAACAGGGAACATCAGGCACAGGCACAAACTATCTCAGGGTGACCTAAATTGTTCACAACACCTTTTTTGGGGTAACTGTCAAACAAGTACTCAAATTTTAAAATACATCTTTCAAGAAACATAATATAGAAGCATTTTCTTAGACAATCTTGGCATAAATCTTTTTAGTGAGTAGATTTTGATTCTGGGATACGAATTGTATTGTCCAACTATTATATAATTCTTTTATTTATCAAATTCACTTTCCTCTCAACATTTCAACTACTTCCATAAATGAGATAACTCAGAGGTAAACTCATTCTGAGTTACTCTTTTTTCTTTCTTTCTTTTCTTTTTCTTTCTTTTTTTTTTTTTTTTGGATTTTGAGATAGGGTTTCTCTGTGTAGCCTTGGCTGTCCCGTAACCCTCTCTATGGACCAGACTGATTTCAAACTCACAGATATCAGCCTCCCTCTGCTCCTCAAATGCTGGGATTAAGGGCTTGCACCACTATTGCCTGACTTTGAGTTACTTATTAAATAAGAAGAAAAATGCAAAAGGGAAAAGGAAAAATGTCTTGACATTATAAGTGTTTGATTATGATATCTTGACTATGATATTATAACCTCTGAAATGTAAAGTATTGGAATGGGAGTAATGTCCCCTTTTAAGATGACAGTTGATAAGAACAGTTCTAATTTCTCTCTCTCATATGCATATACATGTAAACACACACACACTTTCCTTATATAGCTAGGCAAAAAGTGTTGAAAACTATTTTAATATATTGTTATATTAAAAATACAAATCATCATTGTAATGGAATTAGTAGACCATACTCGGCTCTTCACACTTGAAGTTACCTGGTTTGGTTGTATGATCATTAATTTTTTTTCTTACTAAAATAAGAGCACAGACATCTATTTTTACATTGGAAATGCAAAGGACAGATCCTGGGCTGTCAAAAGTCTTTATAGACCGGTTTATTAAAAGCCTTAGTGTTGAATGTAGAAGAATCTTAGGACAACTGGGACCACAGGGACATGTAAGAAAAGGAGACTGTTAGCCAGAAAAAGTGATGTTTTTGAAAAAGCAGAAGGCAAGCCAGAACAGAGGTCAACTGTGTATATCTTCTGATGAACAAGAGTTGTTATGCACAATCCCTGAGGAGAAAGCACTTTCTGGAATTTCTTCCAGGAAATTTAATCTCAGAGCAGCAGTGGACAGGGCTTGACACTCAGAATATTTCCAAGAGTACATGAGGATTAGCAGAAAACAGAATAGGTAGGCACAGATGTGATATTGTTCAGAGAACAGAGACAAGGGCTGGGCTTTCTCCTCCATGTGTGCTTTGACCATAATTCAGCAAACCCCTACTAACCGGAGGGAGGATATCTGTACAATTCCACCCTCTCTTGGAAACCTCATCTAAGATCTGGGAGTGTGGAAGATAATTGATCTGAGTTAGAGACCAGCTAGAAACTGGCTCCAAAATCCTGAAATAATCATATTAGGTTTCAATTAGAATTATACAATAGAACATTACCTGCTCTATTAAAAGAAATACCTTAAACTAAAAAAAGTAAAAAAAAAAAAAAAAGGGAAGAGGATGGGGGTTGAGGGGGAGGAGGGTGGAAGGGTGGGACTGGAGGGGGGAGTAGGGAGGGGATTGTGATTAAGATGTAACTTGAAGAAATAAAAAATAAACTATTAAAAATAAATAAAACAAACAAGTCACATGGCTATGTTAACTGAGTGCACAGAGAGTTCACACAGTATGTTTACCACTGTTAAAGGTGACTCTTAGCACCCAGTACTCTTCAGGGCAAGTCTTGTTGGCATTCCTTCTGGCTGCCAGTCTTTTTTTTTTTTTTCTCAAGACAGGGTTTCTCTGTGTATCCTTGACTGACCTGGACTAAATTTTAGATCAGGTTGGCCTTAAACTCACAGAGATCCACCTGCCTCTGCCTCCCGAGTGCTGGGATTAAAGGTGTGTACCACCACACCCGGCAATTGCAGACGGATGTGAACTGCCATGTGGGTGCTGGGATTTGAACCCAGGTCCTTTGGAAGAACAGTCAGTGCTCCTAACCGCTGAGCCATCTCTCCAGCCCCTGGCCATCAGTCTTGAACACATAAGAAAATGTGTATGGATTTCAGGTCATAAAGGATAACTGACTTACAGGAGTTAGAGGTCTGGGGAATGGGAGAAGTCTTGGCATCTGCCTTTATCATTGCCACCACCACTGTTTCTAAGGGTTTGTCAGGAAGAGAACAGTAAGTTCAATGGCAAGTTCTTCTCATAGTAACTCTATGTCCCAGCTAAAGTAGTATAGAGAGATCATTCAGCATCGTGGAGACCTATTGGTCATGCTTGCTGCCAAATCTACTGTGTTTGGACAGTGCTTGGCAAATATATGCTCAAACATATTTGTTGAGTAAATGAGTGAACTTAATTTTCCTGACTATTTCATAGATTTAGGACAATTCAGTATAGACCTATGAGTACTGTGTAGAACATAGCTAATCCAAATGTCTTTCAACAGTATAAAATCACACTGACAGTATAGATGCTGACACAAATGAAGATTCCTCTAGAACCTAGACATTTTTCTTTTTTTTTAAAGTCCCAACATCCTCCATGCCCCTCTACCCCCAAGTTTGTGTGTGTGTGTGTGTGTGTGTGTGTGTGTGTGTGTGTGAGAGTGTGTGTGATGTGTGTGTGTTCCTGTGCATGCCAAGGCCAAGATCCATGGACAACCTCAGGCGCTGGTCCTCACCTTCCATGTTGTTTGTGGCAGGGCTCCCTTCGCTGTTCTCTGCTGTACATGCCAGGCTAGCCAGCCCATGAGCTCCAGGATTCTCCTATCTCTGCCTTCCTTCCATCTTACTGTAGAAGTGCTATGATTTCAAATGTGATATCTCATCTGGCTTTATAGGGGTTGTGTTCTTTATGTGTTTTATGCTCAGGTATTCACACAATAAGCCCTTTATCTGTTCCTAAACACACTTTCCAGAACATGGTGAAGAACAGTACATATTTCTATCAAGAACCAAATGTGATCCTAATACATAATTAGTGCAGTATTTTTTGTAATAGCTGTGTTTATGTTCTCATGTTGATGATTTGTTTTAATTATCATGCTTATTTAATATTTCTGGCAATAATACTACATAGTGACAATGACCATCTAGCCTCTAGTTTAAATACAGGGTTGGTATTGCTTCCTCCTGTGGGTGAGCTCCATCTGGTCTCTGAAAGTTTGCTCTCTCAGTGTGACTCCTCACCCTCTTTAAGATCTCCTAGACGACTCATGGCACTCTGGCATGTCTCACATGGCCCTCCCTAAACATGGCCGTCAGGCACACCATGGCCATCCATAAGAAAAGAAAGGAAAAGCAGCCACCTGGTCCCATTTAACATAGCCTAGAAACATGAACTAAATATATGTGGGAGATTGACTAATATACCCTGGTGGTCTTTAGGGAAGGTCCAAGGATAGAAACAAACTTGAGGTTCATTTTGCAAAGAGCAAAAATAGTTTGATGATAACAGAGTAAATAGTAAGTGCTGAAGAGAGGTGTGGATAGTTTTCAAAGGGGAACGTTTTGTCGCTATGCTCACACGGGCATACATTAAGAAGTGATGTAATTCTGGCTGTGGTATGTGAAAGTCTTTCCAAAAATAGCTACATTGTATAAACTTGGAAACAAGGGAACTAACATGCTACTTATGGAAGAATGAATATAAAGGGAGTATAAGATTAAGTGGCAGTCTCTTAAAGTATGGTTCAGATGGTATACTTTCGAAGTCAGAGTTTGTATAGTATCTGATCAATTTCCCTGAGGCCCACAGAGGCTTACTTTGAAGCCCATACACACTATCTATGGTCACGCAGATTCCATTCATTTTAAACCTTTCTTACCTGTTTCTGCTCTTCTCCTAGGCCATCCCACATTGAAGCCACGATCTTAGAGACTTCACCAAAAGTAGCATTTGGATTTTGGCCCTTGATGGCAGCCTGGGTATCACGAAAGAACAAAGCATAGGCAGACACAGGCTTCTGGGGTTCGTTAGGGTCCTTCTTCTTCTTCTTTTTGGGAGTTTTTGGCTTTTTTCCCATATCAGAGGCTGGCCGCTTCTCTCCCCCATTGATCTGAAATGAAAATCAAGATGGAGTTATGGAGGAACTCAGAAAATTGGTGGCTAAATCATATTGCTATTTCCCTTGACACAGACTCAAAATGCTACCCAGACAAACCCTACCCAGAGATATTTCTAAGTAGTTTTTCACATAAATCTTCATATTTTGTTCTGGGGTATAACTCAACGGCAGAATGCTTGTCAAGCATGCTCAGGGTATGGGATTTGATTTCTACTATCACAACAGAACAAAAAGTACTAGCAAAAAAGACAATGCATCTTCACATTTCTTATGATCCCCATATTCACACTTTTTCCAGTTCAATTTGTGGACTCTAACATTTCTTTCTTTCTGTGACTTTTTTTTCTCTGTGTGTGAGCTTCCATTGATTTGCCTAACTGTGCTTCTCTTCTTTCTGTAGAGGTGCTGTGGCTACAAGCATGTGATTACACATCTGGCTTTACATGAGTTCTGGGGATTTGAACTCAGATCCTAACACTTGTCAGTAAGCACTTTACTACTGTTCAATGCTACACAGTTACATGCTAATCCTCATGTCCCTTCACCATTTCTCTTTCATTGTAGTTGTGACAACAGCAACCTTTTCTTGTAGTGGTATTACTGAGCTTGTTTTCTTCTGGAGAGTTCTATCTTAGCTTCCTAATTATGACTTTAAACATTGAGTCAATGTGTCTAAGAAATAAAGTCAAATGGTTCTTGATTTTATACTTAGGTCTACGGATGTGGTTGTCAGGGGATGAGGGTTGGGAGGCAATGGGAATCCAGAAATGGTTATGGTTTTGAGAATGTATAGCCTCTAGAATTTGGGTCCCTAATATCCAGAGGAGCTTTCTGCAATGAGGACAAAATTCTATAATCTGCATTGTCCTGTTTGGCTTTCAAGAGCTACATGATGGCAATGAATGTGTAAATGAATAAGATGAGTTATATAGCCTTTTAAAAACTAAACTAGCTACAAGTACCTAATGACTATCATACTGAAGAGTATACCTCAACACTCGACATTCTAGAGATTTCTAGAACAACTTAAAACATCGTTTTACTCAGTGTAAAAATTGATTCCGTCTTTCTTCATTGTTCTGAGATGACTTACATGGTTATGTTGACACACTTAGGAAATCCACACTAGCACCTGCATGTGGATAACATATTTGTTGCTAAGTAAAGGTGATGCCATTTAATCCATCTCTATAAAATGAGGATTTCCTTCCAGATTTAGCCATATGAATTGATAGGAATATACAGCTGTGCTGTCTGTGACCACTCCTGTTCATAAGTGCCTGTCCCATTGACCTAAATCCTATTTAAACTATCTCCCACTAGTGGCCACTCTCACAGCTGTTCTGACCCTTGTCTTCTATGACTGCTGTGGGTAATGTCTGACTTACTGACATAAAGCTTGCTCGGTGAGATGTTTGTGCAAAACAATCCTCCACCATGCACAGGAAGCATGTTCAGTCAAGAGTTCTATGTCTATGTTAGAGGATCCAAATTCATACCCTCCTTTTTAACCATAAGCTGCGTTGTCTTTCTTAAATTAATTTTCCTGAGCTCCTATTTTCTACAATAATTTAGTTTCAGTTTAATTTTTGTAATTACTGAAATGTACATAATTATACATCTTAAGCCCTAAAAGCATTAGAAACTTAAAAATTGACCCATCAAAGAAAAAAAAATATCATCTTTGTATTTGATAATATAAAATCAGTTTAAAAGATTTTCCCAAGTAGCATAGAATTCTTTGGCTTTGTTTTCATTTGAGAAAGATAGAGAACTTAGAATGATAATTAAGATGACAATTAGCTATTGACAATTAATGGCGGCTAGGAGGGGGACAGCTGGAATTCTACAGGGATTTGGCCCATGAATGGTTATTCATTCTCCACTACATGGTCCTACATCCTTATACATACTTATATGTATAAGTATTAGTGGACTTAGTGGTTTTCAAGAGTACATAAAGTTGGGAGATGTGGCGACTTAAATAAGAATAGCCCTGATTGGCTCATATATTTGAATGCTTAGTCATCAGAGAGTAGAACTGTATGAAAGAATTATAAAGTTAGGAGTTGCGGTCTTGTTGGAGGAAGTGAGTCACTGGGGGGTGGGCTTTGGGGTTTCCAAAGCCCATTTTAAGCCTAGAGCCTCTCTCTTCCTGCTGCCTGTAGATCTGGATGTAGAACTCTCAGCTACCTCTCCAGCAACATGTCTGTCTGTGTGCTGCCATGCTTCCTGCCGTGATGAAAACGGATTAACTCTCTGAAATGGTAAGCAAGCCCCCAATTAAATGCTTGCATTTATAAGAATTGTCTTGGTCATGGTGTCTCTTCACAGCACAGTGAACAGAACAGTGACTAAGACAGGAAGGAAAGAGAGGGAGGGGACAGGAGAGGAATTAGAGGGGAGGGAGTGAGAAAGTTGAACACTGTATATTAAATGCATGTGTGAAATTTTTGAACAATAAAAAATGTTCTGCTAGATAAGTCGACAGCCTAGCTCTGCCAAGACAGGGTAGGTAAGTCCTTCATAATTTCTGTTCTACAATCAATGTCTGTCAGAGAAACGGGGCCAAATGGCTGAAGATTGATGCTGTAATGTATGGAGAGAAAATGGGAACTGTCCAGGCAGCCACTGGTATGTCATTTTTTAGTTTTGGAAGTTGCAGGCCCTGCACTTCCTATATAATCAGATATATTTATCCCTCTCAGGTCTCTGAGGTGGTTGAAGAATAGATAGCTAGAGTCTCATAGTTAAATTTTGAGTTGTTTAGGAATCAAGAGGGTGTTCTGGATCTAAGAAGA
>CAJQZJ010034075.1:1700227-1754441 GCA_907164525.1 Lophiomys imhausi
TCAAGTAACACAAAATAACACAGGATTTCCGCCAAAATTATTTATATAGTGTCTTTCCTACACTCTTAAGTACTGCTCCTGAACCACAAGGACTCAGGCTTGTTGAGGGAAGGTCTAATAACATTGCTTCTGATAGGCTGATTTCAATGCTGAGATCCACCCCTTCTGAGGCATTCTCCTGATTGGTTAATAAGAGTCGCTGATGGCCAATTAGCTGAGCAGAAAGAGTATAGGAAGGCGGACTTCCTGAGATTAGAATAGGAACCCTGCGTTTTACACAGAAGATTATATTATCATTCCAGCTAGGAGCAGGAAGAAGGAGGACAAACACCATGGGTTAGAAAAAAGAACCTCACTCCACATGGCCAGGAACATCAGCATAGTGTGGAGAAGAGCAGTCCAAGGGGACGTATGTATATATGGGGTAATATTTGGGTAATAGAATTAAGAGCTAGCTTAGGTGGGCCAAGATTGTTCAATTCAGGCCAAGGCTTGTTAAAATCCATGTGGTGTCTGTGTGTACTCATTTATAATGGCTGGTTAAGGATTAATAGTAGCCGAACCAATTAAATATAATATAAATACTAAGTAAACAATTTAATTAATTATTTCTACACAGGCTCATTTCATTATTAAACTGGTTTTATAATAAATATCTCCTTTGTTTCATAATAATACTCTACTTCTTAGGATAGCTGAATAAGGAGAAGAATCTGTCACAAAAGGGGCTCAGTGATATATATCAAAATACAGATTATCATTTTGAAGCAATGCATAACATGCTCGAGGAAACTCTAAACCATCCATACAACCAACCTTTCCAGTAAGCTGTCTGGAGGTTTTCCAGACTTTACTGGCTTGGTTTGTAGGGTTGGGCAGGGTGTGTTTTGTCTTAATATCAGAGTTTTATTTAATAGAAGGAAACATTTCATGATTTCTGTTTTTATACTCTGAAGGTCCAGGAGACATAATCTATGTGCCAAGTGTTATTCCTCTGGATCTTTGATGATGTATCTGACATTCGTGAGAAACAGCAAACTGTAAAGCTGAGGTATCACCCTGCTTAAGGCCAGAACACTCAGAATAGTACATTGTCTCTGCTTTTGCTCTGGTTGAACCAAGAGCAAACTCGTCTACATTCAGTCACCAGCATGTCAAGCCTTCTCTTGAGAGATATATTCAAGTCACTATTGCTTAGAACTATCTGCCATGAATGAGAATTTATAGGACTCTGAGATGACCAATCTAAAAGATATCCAATCACTACTAATTTCTCAGGATTCACTGTCCAACTTTCAATAATTAACCTAGGTCATCAAAGCGCTCTTGGGTTGTGATCATCTCACTACTCATAAAATCGCCTGGATGTTACTCAGCTGTGCTTTGAGATAATGCCCTGTTTTTCACTGTAGATGTATATATGAAGAGGGAAAGAGGTATGCCTGAAATATCTTTACTTTTATAAAAATAAAATGCATTTTAGACAGGTTTGCTTATTATGTCACTCAGTGTTTTTATATAAAAGATTATTTCATAGGTATAATGGTTTTGCCTTTTTAGGATGCATAAAATGGAATGAAAATTCACTCTTGTGGCTTGATGTTTTCTGTATTCTAGTACTTGGGCAGTGATTCAAAAAGATATTTGCCTTGGGAATGCAAGGCACAGTCCTCTGGGGTATGCTTTGTATTTTTCACTACTCTTCATATGAAAGAAACATGCAGAAATGAGCTACCTTTGGAGTCTGGTTAATGAGCTGGGATTTGTAAGGCCCACTTTTCAGTGGTAGCTTTGCTACTCATGTGAAAAGCATGTGGTTACTGTCCATCTGCAAAGCTTCTTTGGAAAGGAACATTGTTGTAAGAACCACTTTCAAGTCAGTAATGGATTGCATTTTGAAAAGTACCTGACTCTTGACCACAAATGATTCACAATAAACCAAAGAATAATGAATATGGTTGAGGTGGAAAAATTAGCTAAATGGATTTACAGTATATCCTTGGGTATTGTTGGAATTTGGGCCCATATATTTGTGGATGAAAGTTTGTAATTTTATATTATTATTATAACATATAATATTATACATGACTTGAATATAATACCTTAACTATCTAGAAGCTCTGTAATCTACAGCACCACTGTCTTGTAGAACTTTCTAGAATGATAGGTACACTCTCTGCCCCATCCAAAAGGGTGGCCACTAGCCACATAAAATAACTACAGATTGCCTGAATAAAGTGGGTAAAACTGAGAGCTGAAAGGCTTTAAATTTAATCTTAACTCATGAAATATAATAGTGGCTGTTATACTGAATGGGACAGAAGTGTTGCAATGGACACTATTCTAGAGTATTTATCAATTTACTAGGGTTCTGTAACCAGTGTGTAAAATTTAATCCCATGGTGTCCCATTTAGAACACAAGAGAAACCTGATTATGCACAAAATAAACTTCCAAAGAAGACAGACACACTGAAAATCAGAAGTATTATGAATCTTTGTATCCCCTTTTCACTATGTGATACCTTTCAGTGGCTCACCATATCTTTCTCTTCTTATATCCTACAGCACCAGGCAAAGGTTTATCATTGCAAAGCAAAGATTTCAAATATATCTAAAAACTGTATGAAAATGATAGCAACTAACAATATGTCTGAACTGAAGCACTAAATGTAGCCATGAGTACCTAGAGTTATTTCGTATTTAATTAAAGCACTATTGAATAAATACATTCACAACATACATATTTTACTCATAAATAAACATTACACAGATACTTTCCTAGGGTACACATGCTTCTTCTAACTTACTTAGGGAAAAATGTACTTTTCATAATTCTACAATATCTTTAGGCTTCTGGCAACTTACCTCCTGTAATGTATTGTTACTTAGTTATGATGGTGCATTTAGCTTATTTATCACAAGAAAATAATAATCTTTTAATTTAAAAGAAGCATGCACTCAAAATGTTGCTTGGATACTACGCTATAATCTAGAGTAGAAGACTTTAGCAATATCAGGAAGAGAGAGCCAGGGGTGGGGCTTAGTGTTGGTGGCATAGTCTAGTATGCAAAAAGCTCAAGGTTTAATCTTTAGCAACACACACACACACACACGCACACACACACACACACACAAAACACACACACACACAACACACACACACACACAAACACAACACACACACACACACAGACATGATTATAAAGGAAAGGGAATCATTGATATTGAAGCATCTCTAGAGAAGTTAGAAATGTCTATAAGCATATTTAAAATAAACTGCCATGGCCCCGAAGCCTTTAATGGAGCCAGGAGAGCTCTTTAATGCACACTATCTTGCAGTAATCGCTGCAGTTTAAAATAGATTTTAATCAAGCATCACCTGCATAATAGGCTGAATAAACACATACAAATCCACTTATAACCCTTATCATATAAAATAAATATTGTAAAAATCTTCACACAGAAATGTGGCATACCACAGTATTTATGTGATGTCCTGTTTCTAAAACTAAAACTTCTGCTGCTCACATCCATTCTCTTTTCTAAGTGGGGCCATCTAATCCCCTCATGAGAATAAATTCAAGTAAGCATGGAAAGTGAGCCATCTAGTCACTGCGAAATCAGCAAGCCTGTGGCACTTCTTTCATTTTACAGTTGGGTTTATTATCATCATTAATAATACGAGCACATTCAATGACTCAACCCATCAATTACAGGAAAACACGTGCAAAGGGCTTTAGTTTTGAAACAATTCACAACTGTGGGGGCATTGTAGCAGAACTAGCTCAGAAAGCAAGTTCATTTTTAAAAATCCCTGATTATAAAATAAAACAAAATATAAAACCCTGCACATTTTTCAGATCAGTTTAGTAAAAACAACTTGGTTGCCTTATGTGAAACATAAATGTTTGGCTACTGTCCAGAAAAAACTATTCTAAAGTGAGAAAATGGTTGGTTGTAATTACACATACCTACTGGCTTTTTGTGCCAGTCTCAGGGAGCCACTGGATCTTTGCTAAATCTGCCTGAGTAGAGCAATATGCTTACTTCTTATTCCTCTGCATTGGAGATCTGCCTTATAAATAACACAAGCCACTGAGGTAAGGTACTGAGCAGGTCAATTCCAGGTGGCTAGGGCAAGCCTCATGCTATTTTTAGTCCATGAATTCTCAAATGTGCTCAGTCATCTAGAATATGTCTAAGAACATAAACTCTTTGAAAATACTACATATTAACATAATTCGTTTGAATTGATTTTAGAAACAATCTTTTGACAGGTTGAATGTTACCATCTTCCCTGGGTTAGTTTGCTATGATAACTAATAATTAGTGTGTGTGTGCACAAGTGTGCATGTAGATGTGGTAATTGATCTAATAACAATTATTTAGCATATGGAAGAGGAGAAGATCAGAATACCCTCACTGAAGATCCCAGCATTTACTCTCTCCTGCTCTCCCTTCAAATGTAAGTGATCCTAGGTGATCATAGAGTATATGAAAAATGGAAGGCTGAATGATGCAGCTTCATTGAGGTTGTCATATGTAGCAGAATGTGATCTGTGGTAAGGTAGTTTTTTTGGGGTCTTCCGGGCATTATAAAATAATCCTCTACCTACTTTCTTTAAGTAAACCAAGTTGGACTTTGATGGACTCTTACTTTGGTCTGTTAGTACCCTGTCTGAAGTAAGTAGATGTTTATTTGCCTCTCTCATTGTAAAGTTAACACAATAATATATACATATAAAAATAAATGCATACTTAGTAATTTAATTGTCATGAGTCTAAGAACTTTGGGGATATCATACATATTAAATCATGTGAATTGTTGATATATAATTGCCTAATAAAAACATGTCAATATAGAAAATATCTGACTTTCAAGCCCTAATTTTAAATATTATGACCCATTTATTGATAAAGTGATGGGGTACTTTGTTCTAGCACTGTTTAATTTTACTTATTGAGTATAGAAGACTGTCTAGAATTTTTACTGTCTCTTGATTGTAAAACTCTGCTAAAATACTACTCTGAATGTTTGCTAGTGTAACGACTCTAGTGTATGGATAAAACAAGCAACAAGACTCACCAAGTCCCCACCTTTTTGATTCCGCCTAGTATGGCAGAGCACATTCACTGAGGAATCAACAATGTAGTAAGAATGGTTTAAAGCAAAACTTCTAAATGAAAACAGAGAAGCAGGAATAGTACTAAATCAGCTTCATTTAAAGGTATTGCTGAAAAAGCTTCGCCTATGCAAAAGGATGGAGTTTGCAGAAGATAAAGCATAGGGCACCACAAGCAGGGTGTTTAAAGTAAGGATATGTTAAAGAGATGATGTAAAAGAATGAGAATCATCCATCTCAAGGCTAGAGTAAAATAATTCTCCATGGAGATATCTTCTCAAATGCCAAGGATGGATGCTTTGAAAACTTGACTCTAAAAAGAGACAATAAAAATATCATAATAGATATATTATCCCTTTCAGGTCTCTGATGTGGTTGAAGACTAGATAGTTATAGTCTCACAGTTAAGTTTTAAGTTGTTTAGGAATTAAAAGGATGTTCTGGTCTAAGAAGATGTTTTTAAGTTGGCAATACAAGTTAGGATGGAAACTGAGTTAGGTATAGAACTTTAAACTCATCGAGATAGATAGATAGATAGATAGATAGATAGATAATAGAATATTATTATTAGTTGCCAAATACATAGAGACTGGACATTGGGAATGTATGTTATACCATATAATTTCATAATTGTTGCCTAATTATTCTTGTTGCTTTGTATTGTATCTATTGTTATAAGAAAAAAAGCTTTTCATTGGACTAAAAGGAGGAGATGTTGGGGGAAAAGATACACCTTAAATTAAAAAAATCATAATAGTTTCTAAACTGAAGCCAGCATTTGGAAGGAGTTTTAGTATTATGTGGTTGAGTGGCTGGCAGAGGCCTGAACACTTCAAGATAAGTGTAGTTCTATATTGTAAAGACTGAAGACACCCAGCAGAAGCAAACTAAAACTCTAGAGAAATATGTTTTCAAACCGTGTCTGAAATAAAACTTTTTTGAAGTTCTAATAAATATAAACTCATATTCCAAAAGCAGAAACCAAAAATAAGGCAAAATATTAAAACCAGAAGTAGATCACAGACTTCATGAGTGTGAATTAGACAAGGGAGGGTGTTGTGGTTGGATGAGAATGGACCTCATGGCTCATATATTTGAGTGCTCAATTCCCAGTTAGTGGAACTCTTTGGGAAGGATTAAGCTTACATCACTGGAGGAGGAGTATCACTGGGGTCAGGCTTTCAGGTTTCAAAAGCCACACAATTCCTTATTAGCTCTCTCTCCTTACCTTCTACTTGCAGATAAGGAGGTAAAGGTCTCAGCTATTGCTCAAGCCTCATGTCTGCCTGCCTGGTGCCATGCTCCCTGCCATGATAGTTATAGACTTCAAGCCTCTGGATGTGTAAGCCCCCAATAAACTCTTTCTTTATAAGTTACATTACTGTAAGTCCTCAATCAATTCTTTCTTTATAAATTGCCTTAGTCATGGTGTTTTGTCAAAGCAATTAAAAAGTAATTAAGACAGAAGTTTTGAAAAAACTATATAAATAAAAAAGATTAAGTATATGATAAAATAATAACTAAGAAAATGTTTAGATTTGAGAAAAATAAAGCTAGAAATGTACTTGAAATTGTAATTTGGTAAGGGCCATTTAAATTTCGGATTAGATATAAGTAAAAATAATTACCAATTTAATATATAAATGTAAATAAATTAATCAGAATCATTGTATAGCAGGTAAAAAAGTTGCACAAAAACATGTCTTGGAAGGAGCTGTGGAGAATGAGAAGTCTAGCATAAATCTTCTAAGAATTGCAGAATGAGCAGTGAGCAAGAGGAAATATCTGAAAAAAGTAGTTGAAATATTCCAGAAATGATGAAGTACAAAGATAATTGAACTCAGGATAAATGTGAAGAAGCCCACACACAACATCTTGAAGCTAAGAACACCAAAGGCAAGAGATTCAAACCAATAAGAGAGAAGTGATAAGTTACCCTCAAAGAAAGATGGAGGTATTACATCTCAAGAGCAACAATGGAAACCTGGGCTCAAAAGAATAACATGACAGCCTCCAAATGCTGAAAGGTAGTAACTGTCAGTCTAGAAATATGCCCAGTGGAAATGTTCTTTAAGGTAAGCTTGTTCCAAACATACCCATTCCAAAAGAACACTTTACAACTAAGACAAAAGTAATGCTAGATGAAAAATGATACATATAAATAAAACTGGAGGAAAAAGAACCACATAAAACAGTAAACATGGTATTTAATAGATTTTATTATATTAAATATTTTAAAAATTCTAATTAAAGGGAGCATTAGAAAAAATAGAAATATATAAATCAGAAGGAAGGTATTTAGACTTAAAAGTAACCTAAATAGCAATGTAAAGATATCAATTAATTTACACCTTTCATGCACAAAACCCTTGTAAGCCAAACAAGACCAAATCCCAATTTAGGAAGAGGAGTTTGGGATACAACTCCACCCTTAGCCATGGAGATACTGGCACTTGTTAACTGCTGGGAAAGGAAAAGTCAATTTTCTGTACAAGTAAGTGTAGCTACTGGTAAGCCAGCCATGATCCAGTGGAAGACACCACACCCAAGAACATTTTGAGAGAACAGATTGTTTATTAAGGGTTTTATAACAAAGACCCAAAGTTGGTGGACATGGAAGGGTCAGTGGACTTGGGAGGGCTTAGGGAATGAATGTCACCAAAACATATTACAGGAAACTCAAAACTCTCAAAAAACTAATAAAACAAAAGGAAGAAACAAGTATTGAACTTAAAGGACAGCATCTTCAACAAATGGTGCTGTACTGGACGTTGACATGCAAAAGAATGAAATTAGACCCATACTCATCACCTTGCACAAAACTTAAGTCCAAGTGGATCAAAGACCTTAACATAAGGCCGGACACACTAAATCTATGAGAAGAGAAAGTGGGTAACCCCCTCAAATTCATTGGCACAGATGACAACTTCCTGAACAGAACACCAACAGCTCAGGACCTGAGATCAACAATCAATAAATGGGACCTCATGAAACTGAAAAGCTTCTGTAAGGCAAAAGACACTGTCATTCGAACAAAATGGCAGCCTACAGATTGGGGAAAAAAAATCTTCACCAACCCCACATATGACAGAGGGCTAAGATCCAAAATCTACAAGGAACTCAAGAAATTAAATGCCAAGAAACCAAATAATCCAATCAAAAAATGGGGAACAGAACTAAACAGAATTTACAAAGGAGGAATCCCTAATGGCTGAGAGACACTTGAAGAAGAGCTCAGCATCCTTAATCATCAGAGAAATGCAACTCAAGACGACTCTGAGATTCCATCTCACACCTGTCAGAATTGCTAAGATCAAAAGCTCAAATGACAGCACATGCTGGCAAGGGTGTGAAGAAAGGGGAACTCTCCTCCACTGCTGATGGGAGAGCAGGCTTGTGCAACCACTATGGAGGTCAGTCTGGTGATATCTTGGAAAACTTGGAATAGCTCTGCCTCGGGACCCAGCCATACCACTTCTGGGTATACATCCAAATGATTCCTCACCGAACCACAGGGACGTTTCCTCATCTATGTTCATAGCAGCCTTATTTGTGATAGCTAGAAACTGGAAACAACCCAGATGTCCCTCAGCTGAGGAATGGATAAAACAACTGTGATACATCTACACATTGGAATATTACTCAGCTATCAGAAACAACGAAATCATGCAATTTGCAGCCAAATGGATGGAACTAGAGAAGCTCATCCTGAGTGAGCTAACCCAGACCCAAAAGGGCCAGATTTTAGCCATAACTATACTATAACCAATGCACCAAAGGGAACATGAACATAGACTTTTTCCTGTCAATGCAACACTTTTCCCTAGTGGTGCTGCCTTGTAGGCCCCCGGTGTATGAGGAGGCTCTTGGCCCTCATATGACTGCTGAACCTGGGCGGGGACTTATATGTAGGGACACTACACTCTGAGGAGTGGGATGGAAGGGTTAGGGGGTAGAGGGTGGGAGGGCAGGACTGGGAGGGGTGGAAAGAGGGTACTGTGATGAAGATGTAACCTGAAGTAATAAATAAACATAAAAAAAATAAAAATAAAATCAGAAATAGTGGTATGAGAAAAATAAAAATTTTAAAGAAGATAGAACAAATAACATAAAATATCTGTGGGGCAAATAGAAAGCAACATGCTGAGAAGGAGAGATAGGCTCAGATATTTGTATAAGTGGTTGTAACTATTCCATTTCAGAGTAAACGATCATCTACCTGTGTGTTGTTTACCAGACACATGTAAACATAATGCTGTTTTTAAGGGAAAAGTGAAAGTAAAAGGAAGAAAAAATCTACCTACTATGGTTCATAACCTATAATGTAATTAAAGGAACAGCTAACTACATTTGAAATACACTTATAATGCCAGGTACTCTAAGTGTTTTAAAGTGTCTGCTAAATTACAGGAACTGGATTACAAACGTAGAGCCACAGATGTCTGACTTATATTTCCTTGCCACATCTCTGCAGGTCTCATTTGTGACAGAAAGCTGTCAGCACAGCTCCATGGCAGTCAAAGCTATGGGTGGTGTTTTCAAGATGATCATTAATTCTACCGGTGTATTTATGATTTTTTTTGGTCAAAACATAATTATTCCATTTAATTGTTCAATTAGATAAACTGGAATCAATATGTAATTTCTTAAAAACAGCATGGTGTGTTAAAAGGGAAGCTTTGAAAGCTGCTTTCTCTGGGATGGAACTCAATATTCTTCTTTGGTTCACTTGTTAGAAATGATTTCAGTGATCTTTTTACTTAATGCTGTTTCAGATTTAACTAGAGTTGTTGTAATACTACATTCCACACAAATCCGAAACACACATCAAGGAAAAAAGTACTGTTTAGTTCTGTTTAATTAATACTGTCATAAAAAAATGCCTAGACATTTTCAGTGGAGGATTTTTCCAGCAGTTTAATCCATATAAGTTGAATAACATCAGAGGAATTCTGAACCCATGGTGAGCATTCAGAATTGTAATAGGGGCTGAGTTGTCTTGAGATGAAAACCCCACTTAAACAGAACCTCTGGAATGTTTGTGTAAAAGAAAAAAACCCAAGGGTACTATTAAGAAGTCCTTCTCTTGTCCCACACACACCAATAGCTCAAGAGTCTGCTGCTACAGAATGTGAATTCTTCCACACAAGCTTAAAGCCACTTTCAGACACCGACACATGTTTTTGGGATGTGGATATTGAGTGATGGATAGGAAACTCACTGGTAAATTTTTACACCAGCTTGGAAGTGTATAATATACAAATCCCTGCCTTGAGAGAATTAGAAGCTGTGTTCTCAAGGGGTTAACAATAAATAGCAGAATGAGGGTTCTTAGAGTTTCAGGTTCTTATCCACTCAGCTACACATGTGAACAGAAGAGAGTATAGAACGTTACCGTAATTAAGACATATCCTGAGTAAAATTTATTGTTAGACGGCACTACAAGTTTTGCATTAATTTTTTTGAAATGTCAGGAAGGAATGCTGATTAAGGCATAATCTGGATGCACAAAATGATCATTATTGTGAGCTGAACATTAATACAACACACACATATATGAATATAATACAGCACATATTACTTCTGTCTAGGTTATTGCCTAGGAATCATGAATCTCTGGCTACAACCATACAGTTGATGTTTATATTTGGGTCCAGGCAATCAGTGGCTGTTAGGTACTATTAGAGTAATCCATATTTCCTTAGGAAAACTGTCTTTGCCATCTAAATATTGAGCCTGGTGTCCAGGCTTTCACTACCCAGGTGATTTATTTATTATTAATTAGCCTTGCAGTACTACTACTCTCTGACTATGGATAGTACCTCCCTTACCTCATGACTGATGGTGACTGGGAGAAGAATCAGATGTGTTTGCCAACACATTGAGACCTATACTTAGGATTTGTTTTTATTTGGTTTGGGAAGTGGAGAATTCATGGAAATGACCTCCAGTAAGGGAGAATTTCATGCTCACAGGTCCCTAGAACAGGAGGCACAGATTAGCACACAGCCACCTGGGGAGGCACCTAACTCAACGAGGGACAGAAGGGACCAGGGAAATACAGGACACAGAGTATGTGCTGGCAGTTTTGTGTGCAGGACTGTGCAGTGTGGGCATTCTGAGGACAGAGGAAGTGCCTGATCAGCACAGGGTCAGCAGGCTCTGGCTTTTATGATTGGGTCTTAGGTGGCTGTTCCCAGCCCTGGGATGAGGCAGGGCAGAGGAATGTGGAGCTGGTATGAGAGAGCTCTGGGTTGGCTGGTTTGTATGTTATAGGGGACCTCAGAGTGGAGTAATTTATGGCCGCCAACTGTGATATTGTTTCGACATTAAGAACTCCCCAATATTAGGGCATCAAGAGTACAGAAAAAAGAAAATACTGTAAATGTACTGTCAATAAATTGAATTAATCTATGAATTACAATTCATCTGAACTATTATGAGTTTAGTGTAGATACTGACAGTCACATAGATAGGATCACATAGATCAAACCCCTAGAGCATTACCTTTAGCAGAATGTCGGCAGCTTAACTTTTCGCAAACAAAATTCTTATGAAGGTGAGAAGAGGATTTTTAAAAAAATATAAGAGGAGTCTTGAGAGATGATTCAGCTGTTAAGAGCCTGTGTTGCTCTTTCAGAGGACCCGAGTTTGGTCCCCCCATCTACATCCGGCAATTCACAAATCCTGTAGCTATAGTCCCTGTGGGAACCAGAGCCTCTGTCCTTCTGGGGTACCTGCACTCACCTGCAAATTGTCCACCCACTGTCTATACATAATCAAAAAATAAAATAAACTTTTAAAAAAGAATGAGAAAAAAGAGTATTTACGTACAGGTGGGCATTTCATATCCTCTCTAGGGTGAAACTGGGCAGTGCTTCATTGGTAATTAGGGAAGGGAAGGGAAGTGTTTGGTGTTTTCAAGCAAAAGCATACAAGTTTTGGTGCAGTACTTTCTTTTTCTTTTTCTTTTCTTTTCAAGTATTATACTTTAAAGTAACAGCTCCCTTAAACAACTTTAAAGGAATCTAAAGGGAAATTCAGCTAATTTTATCCTCCAAGGGCATTTAAAAAGCAATTTCCCCCTCAAATGACTTAACGAAAGACATCTGGTGATAGAGCCATAGGGAACCACAAAACATTAGCACTGAAGAAGTCTCTCCTGCACAGCCACGCCCTGCCCATCGCTAGTATGGAACAGTTGGGTCAGGTGGTCCGAGACTGTCATCTAACTGCAACATTACAGCATGAGTTCTGACCCCTGTTCTCCTTCCCTACACACATACTACAGGATGTTTTGCTGTCTTAAAATACAATGGGGTGAGGATATAGCTCAGTTTTGTAGAGTGCTTTCTCAGCATGGGTTTGACCTCCAGCATTCCATAAACCTGTAATGGTGGTGCACACTTTTAATCCCATCGTTCAGGGATATCAAAAGATCAATGTCTCCTTCAATTACATGGCACCACCGGAGTTTGAGGCTAGCCCATTCTGTATGAGATTCTTGGAAGGAAAACAAATGGTTCTTCAGGGAAAAATGTTTTTAGAAGGGAGTAAGGTAGGCTCAGTTGCAGAAGTGAATTATGCAAGAGTTTATCTAGCCTTATTCACTATGTGAACCACACGTTTTAATAGTAAAGGCAACCTTTGTGTTATATTTAAACACGCATTGAGAGAGCGAATAAGGAACTTGAAGGTATAGTAGGTAAGCATGTGGTTGAATCCATTTAGTTTGTAATCTCCTGCTTCATTAACCAAGGATATGCTTCTCACCAGTGTTTCTAATGGGGAAGGAAGACATAAACATGTCCTCCTCACAGTGCAGTGACAGTGGCAAGCAAGATCGTACCTTGGAGGTGTCGTCACCCTCATCTTCATGCACTGAGCTGGAAGGAGAAGGGGTTGCAGACTTGCTTCCAGGGGGAGAAGGGGAGTTGTGGGGAACATTGGTTCCTGCCATGTTCAAGCCCAACTGTGCACTCAGCTGAGACTGATTGATGGTGGTCAGCTGGCCATGCTGCATCATGCTTGCTTGCTGTCTGATGTCTGTGGGCTGGCCTCTTGGCCTCATGGCTGCCATCTGAGGATGGGAACTGTACTGAGCTCCTTCTGCATTCCCAATATCTTGCATCTGAAATAAATGAGCAAATAGACACATTTTCAGAAACATGCTTCTTGAAAGGTTTCTTCTACTTTAATTTTTCAATTTTGACTTTTTGATAATGGATCTCACCATGCAACTCCATGCACCATGGAGTTCATGATTGATCCATCTGCTTCAGCCTCTTGAATGCTGAGGTTAGAGGTACATGCTATCATGACCAGCTATGTTTTTTCTTTAATCTGTAGATGGTAGGATGTCTTTCTAAGCTCTATCCACACTAGTTTTCTTTGTAATGTAATAATTCTAATATATACATTACCTTAAAGACTACCAGAAGATGGAGCTCAGATATAGCTCAGTAGTAGGGTGCTTGACTGGCATAGGCAAGGCTCTGGGTTTAATCTCATTACCATTATCAACTACCCGAAACCAGAATTTCATGATTTGGTCAACATTACATTTCATCATCACCCAAGACCAATATTTTTGTTCTGATGGGAAAGACATCTTATTAGTTTATACTTATACATCATGACATTGTGTATATTTGTGTGATGAAGACAACAACAGGCTTGCACTTCTAAGAATGTTGTGCAACTTACAAACTCATTAGTGATTTTAGCGTCCCAGTCAGCCAGTAAACCCTGCATTTTAATTCTAATCATTTAAGGAAAGTTTTAGAAGACAAAAAGAGAATGTTCTCACTTTAGAGTTTTTTGAATGTTTCATACATGAGTGCATTGCACTTACATCATTTCTACCTCTCCTCCCAACTCTTTGCGTCTCCCCATTCTGTATTTATTATATAATATATATATATTATATAATGTATATGCTTATAAAAGCTGATGAGTCGACTTAGTGTTGCTTTTAAGTGTGTAAGGTTGACTAGTGGGGATTTGATGACCCATCAGGGAGGTTGTCCCTTATGAGGAGAACTGATCGTCCTTGCCTCAGCAGCCCCTGACTACCTGCAGCTCTTCATCTGAGGTTGGGGCTTTGTAGGTTTCCTCCACGTTTGCTGGCATGTTGACTGCTGTGATCATCGTTCATGTCTTGCTTAGGCAATCATACTGTTGAGATTTCAGGGTTGCTGTATCCATGCCATGTCTACAAGACACACTCTCCCTGAAGGCGTCCAGGTTCAGTGTAATCCTTTTTTTTAATGGCCAGAATTTTCTCCTAACTACCATTCTCAGAATGCTTATAGACAGGTATTATTAACCAATTGATTGATAGACTATTGCAGTGACTTCACTGCACATACAGATTTGAAAGTAAGGCTCTAAAAACTGCAAGGTCTCTATATTAATCCATTATGCAACCTGGGTCACTGCTTTTCAGCCTTAACAAGACTCACTGTTGTAATTCAAGCAGTGACTTTTGTCTCTGCAGGATTAAAATTAAATGCATTGAGGGATGAAGCGTTTAACATTATCTGGAGGTCAAATGCATTGTGTAAGAGGAGTATGGTGGATTTCACTTAACATTTCTCTGGCAGTTCCAGACTTAAGACAACAAAGACTGGAC
The DNA here is from genome assembly GCA_907164525.1 of Lophiomys imhausi. NCBI lineage: Eukaryota > Metazoa > Chordata > Mammalia > Rodentia > Muridae > Lophiomys > Lophiomys imhausi. Next base: position 1,714,986 of record CAJQZJ010034075.1, read on the forward strand.
CTGGCGTTTATTGGTGCTGCTTGTTTAGTTCCCTGTGTGAAGCTTTGTTAAAAAGTGCTCAAGACAAGACAAAAAGAGAGAATAATATGGGCAGAGGTGAGGTGAAGGAGTTGATAGTTGAACATACATATAGAACTGGAAAATCTAATTAGTGTTATCTGCTGCTGCTTAACAAAAAGATTCCACATAGACTAAGATGCTTAGAAATTATCCGACTGAAATGTTATTACGGCTGAAAAAAATTGTGAGGGAGGGCTAAGGAACCACGTTCTGGGCTTTGTTTTTGTTTTTTTGTATTGCAGCAATATTACTTTTGACCAGTGTGCACAAGCCACTTCACAATGCTGTTACATCCAGCTGAACCCAGAATTTGTCTGGAGACTGTGTTCTTGCTTCCTGACAGGTCTTTCATTGGGCCTTTTCACTCTCTGGCTGTTCTCCCCCTCCTGGGCAAGCCCATTGTCAGCCTCTGCACTTTGATTTCTTGTTGGTGAAGCTTGGGTTGGTTCCATGAGCATTCCAACTTCCTGGTCAGAACCAACATTTTTTTTTTCAAAAACCAAGCTGTATTGCTTTAATCCTTTAAAGATAATTCTCATAATTCATGAGGTACCCCCCCCCAAAAGTTATAGGAGAGAAATAGCTTTCACAGTTATTCTGCTGTTTTTAGTGGGTGCTGTGAAAATCAGAATTGACTTTTAAAAGAAGAAGGGACATAATCTATTTCTTGAAAGGCTTGTTCTCAAATGTATTGAATGTCTATGCTTCCTAGCACTTAGAACAGCTTTAGTTATGGGCATGGAAAAATGGCCGCCTGCGAATGAGCAGTGCCCAGTGGCATAGCCCCTCTCCCAATCCCTCATGAAGTAAAGCACTCAGGGGCACACTCGGACCTGGCTGTCTAGAGAACGTGTTCCATAGCTCTGTGAATCAGAAGTACTTGCTAGAAGAGTCAGGTTTTAACTAAATATTTTTTTCTAACACTGTGGAACAATGTGATATCTTGATTTCTTCTGCCCATGAATCTCTGCTTTCAAAGCATGCACCATATAAAGACTGTTTTGAGCCAGTTTTACCTCGTCCGCACAGAAATCTGGTAGTTTTAACTGGATATTACAGGATTATGATTTCTAAGACGATTTTCACACAAAGTTTCCTGATTGGTAGCAATGAAGTCTTCCTTACAGAGGGTTAATTTCTCCTCACAGCACCAATTTCTTTTATTCTTTTGCAAAATATTCAGGTTTTTCTCATGTTAATTTGTGTTATTCTACATCTATATTCTCACCCCCACATTAAAGAGGAAGTAGCCTTGGCTATGGTGGAGCAAAGGATCATTTGGGTAAGAATGGTGTGTTGTTTAGGAGTCAAGAGAGTGTTATAGATCTAAGAAGATACTTTTAAAATTGTGTCGCAATTAGTATGAATGTTGAGTCAGATATAGAACTTTAAACTCATGGAGATGTTTAGATAGTAGAATGTTAAAGTCAGGTACCAAATACATATGGACCGGTCATTGGGAATGTACATTAAGCCATATAACCCTCATAACTGTGGCCTAATTACCTCTGTTGTACTGTATTGTGTTTATTATTATAAGAGAAAGAGCCATTTGTTGGACTGAAAGGAGAAACTGTAGGGGGAAATAAGATATACCTTAAACTTAAAAGAAAAAAAAAAGGGAAGAGGATGGAGGGTTGAGGGTGGGAGGGTGGGACTGGAGGGGGAATAGGGAGGGGACTGCGATTGAGATGTAACTTGAAGAAATAAAAAATAAAGGAAAAAAAAACTCTTGGTTAAAAAAAAAAAAGAATGGTGAGATGATCAAGAAATGATCGCTTTTCTACAGACTCATCATGCCACCAGTGGCGCTAGGTTAGGCAGAGAGTAGTTTTGATGCCAGGACATGATACAGTTTTTGGATGTGGAGGGTGGCAAGTATAAGCAAGAGATTATCCTCAACTCTTCAGGTGCCACATGCTCATACACACAATCGAACCCTAGCACCATTCCTGGTCTAGGAGAAGAACATCAGTGTGAACTTGCTTTCATAGGAGTCAAGTATTAATTACTAATGTTTAATATGAGGGGGTTAGAATTAAAGTTGATGAAGTCTAATTATTAAAAATAACAATTAGTGAATTCACACAAGTAAGCAAATGCTTTCATTACCAGTATCCCTTTGAAAGGCATTCATTGGTTGTTACTCATTGATATCAGATAAAAAAAAATTGAACTAGACAGATACATATTTTTTGTTATCCCCCATATTTTAAATTTATAGTGAACAATTTAGTACAGTTACACTTAGCAGAGACAGTATCTATTGTGTGTTCTTTTCTTGTTCCTGTTGGTAAAAGTGTTAGACCATGATTAGAGCTGGAGAAAATGTCGAGGCTAATTGGCAGTGCTCTGTGGTGGCTGGAAGAACAAGGAGGAAGTGCCTGCATTTTAATCAGTTGCACTGATTACAGTGTAACTTCCAAGCATGGAGATCTGTCATGTGACCATCTCAGCTGACTTGCCATTGCTGGGACTATCTTTTATATATCTTTTATATGCCGCTAAGTGTAATTTTAATTGAGGCACTCCAATTGGTTATAGACTAAATAATCATTTTCTTCCCCACTGTGAGGAATCCAGCACAATTCTTGTTACATAGTAGGTGTTCATCACATTCACATTTCTTGAACTGGAGAGTAGAGACATTTTGTTCAGGTGCAGTTGGCATTGATGGGGCTAGTTCTATGAACTTGGCACAGCACATCCTAATCACTTGGGGGTTTCACGTGCTAGGACCTAGCACTCAAATGCACTACAGGTAATGTCTACTGTGTGCATTTCTCACTTTCTTTTTTTTTTTTTTTTTTTTTCATCTTTGCTTTTTATTTATTTATTTATTTATTTTAAATAATTTATTTTTTATTTCTTCAAGTTACATCTCAATCACAATCCCCTCCCTACTCCCCCCTCCAGTCCCACCCTTCCACCCTCCTCCCCCTCAGCCCCACCATCCTCTTCCCTTCTTTTTTTTTTTTTTTTTAGTTTAAGGTATTTATTTTTCCCCCCAACAGCTCTCCCTTTCAGTCCAAATAATGGTTCTTTTTCTTATAACTATAAATACAATACAAAACAACAGAAATAAATAGGCCACGATTATAAGAGTTATATGGCTTAGCATACATTCCCAATGTCCAGTCCATATGTATTTGGCACCTGACTTTAACATTCTACTATCTAAACATCTCCATGAGTTTAAAGTTCTATATCTAACTCAGCTTTCATACTAACTTGCCTCATAGTTTTAAAAATATCTTCTTAGATCCAGAATGCCCTCTTGATTCCTAAACAACTCAAAATTTAACTATGAGACTCTAGCTATCTATTCTTCAACCACCTCAGAGACCTGAGAGGGATAAATATATCTGATTATATAGGAAGTGCAGGGCCTGCAGCTTCCAAAACTAAAAAAATGACATACCAGTGGCTGCCTGGACAGTTCCCATTTTCTCTCCATACATTACAGCATCAATCTTCAGCCATTTGGCCCCATTTCTCTGACAGACATTGGTTGTAGAGCAGGAATTATGAAGGACTTACCTACCCTGTCTCGGCAGAGCTAGGCTGTCGACTTACCTGCTTCCAAGTTTTGTCCTTTTTGGACAGAAGTCTGTCTACAGTTGAAGCAAGTGGTTTTTCTTGCCAAGAGAATGGCTTACCACCAATTTAATCATCTCCCACTGGAGATTCTTCGATGCTCATCTTCTACTTGGAGTAAGATTGTATTGGGCTACATTGGTACTGATCTTTGTATATTGATACAAAATTAAGATTATATTTGGCTACATTGGTATTGATCTTTGTATATTGATACAAAATTAAGGGTAACGCTTCTTAAAGGTATTGTTTGTAGTAATACTTAAAAATGAAATGTCAAGTTTTGACCTCTCGCTACCAACTGACATAAACTGTTTAGGATAATTAAGAAACAGAAACTAATAGTCATGAAAACGTGTCATTTTGTTAGTTACTATGACAGTCTATCACAGTTATTTTCTAAGCTACTCAGAAATCAAGTTGCTAAGAGACAAGCAATATTTGCTTATCTAAATATAAGAGATAGATAGGGCATCTTCAAAAACCTCAAGAGATCTGCAGAATATGGCATTCAAAGATGTTTTCTTAACTTAAGATTTTTTGATATCGAGACATGTCAGCTCCTGACAGCATCCCCTATATTACTTTCTTTTTTTTTTAGGATTAGTAAACTTTATATTATGTTGTCTAAAAGGTTTATGTGTCATTGGCATTTTAACTTCCTATTTATTTCATCATTTGGGAAATACACTTAATCTGAGATTGGGCTGGATTACATTCTTTTGCAAATCTGACTGTTACTTTCATTTTCCTAGTTGCTGTTGCACAGTCATATTTCTGTACTTATGGGAGGGAGTAAAATGTCAATTAGAATAATGGAGGAGGGTTACAACGATAAAGGGAAATCTTGTATGCATCCCTTCAGAGCCTCTCTCCAATTAATGGAAACTCAAAGTTCCTAGAATCAATTACGAAAGGAAAATAGGCACTGAGCACTCATTCTGCCTCTTGTCCTGCTCTGTGACAATCCACCTCCTGACTTGCCAAATTCCTTCTCCTTCAGCAGAAGAGTAGAGTTCCAGGCTGAAGACAATGCTCAAGTGGGAAACACCAGGTACACAATGTAACAGTATGTTCACGTCCTTTGATTTTCTTTGCAAATGGGAAGAAAAACACAGGCCCATGTTGCCCACCCAGGACTGTAATTTTCAAACATTCTTTTGGTGTGACTGGAATACCTCTCCTTCCAGAGAATGCTTGTAATAATGTTAGTTGTATAGTGACTAATGGTTTCAAAATTTCACTCTAGAATGACATAGAATATTAGAGTTGGTGTTCAAAGATGTATGTGTGTATAACACAGTTCTTGTGTCTGCTGATTCTTTCAACATCCACATCCTCCCCGGTCCAATGTGGGAGCCTGGAAAGCTGTCAACATCCCTGCCTCTAGCAGACAATCTATATTGTAATAGTTTTACACATAAAACTCTAACGATACCTCGTCTCTCTCTGCTCAGATCCAGCTGTTTAAGTGAACAGCAGTTGGTGAACAGAGCTCAGAAGGGCTAGCCCTGAGGCCCTCTCTGATAATATGGCTTACCAGCTGCTCCATTCTGTGGTCTATACAGGGAACTCCTAGATTTGTGCCAGATCCAGCAGGAGCAAGAGAACAGGAAGAATCTCTGAAGCTCCCACCCTATGCTCACCCCTGTTTACCTTTGCTGTGGAGTGCTTTCCCTAGGGCCATGAAAAGACCCTATTGGCACTGGCTGTGACAAGCACTTGCTCTCAACTCCTTTTATGTACATTATAAAACACGCACCATTATTAGCATCTAAAGAAAAGTTTCTGAGTCTAGTTTCTAGTCTGGGTTGTCTGCATGATTAACTGGGGCTGGAAGGCCAAGCAGCTTTAGTTTTATTGTTTTTTGTTTTTCCCCTAAGGAATGATACACTCTAAGAGACTACGAGAAGAATGCAAATGTTGGTATTATTTAAGTGCCAATTTGATTACATATTTTGCCAAGGATTCAATTAATATGTAAATGTATACACCGGAACAAATGTGTGGGTAAATTTAATAATCAAATTGTATTTATTATTTTCATAAACACATTTCTAAGAGAGAACTTAATTATTTGTTGTCTAAACAGCTTGAATAAATTATCTTAATGTGATCTCTTTGTGTGTTCTATTTATTATTTGGAAATAAATTATTTATACAAATATCAACATTTTGCTATTAGGTATTGTTGATATTGTCAAAAGAGACAAAAATACCTTAGATACTACACAAATTGTATTTTTAAAAGTGAAGAAAATATAGTTTTAAAGGAAGGCTAGAATATTTTAATGAAAACATTTTTATCTATAAAATATAAGTTTAGATGAACTTGATTTCAACTCTATACTTCCAAAACCAAATGTGCTTTTGGACTGAGTATTTTGAATTATTGTCTTTTTTTTCAAAAATCAGCAGGAACTATTAGGCTTCAGATCTTTTTCTAGTATCCCAATGTGAAATATTAGTAGTTAGGACAAGTAGATGCTGTAGGGAACACAATTCATTAGATGTTACATCACTGGCACACAGCTCGCTCTAGAATCACCACCCTGAAAAGAGATTTAAACCAGCTCAAGAAAAACAGGTCCATGCTAATGTGAGCTTCCCTAATGGTCACCCTCCTGATCCTTTAGCCCCAGGTCAAACTCATTCCTACAAGGGACCCTCATTCCTCAAAAGAGTTTGTGTGTAAGAGGCAAACATTACTGAAGAGCATTACAAGACAATTGAACATAGTTTGCTACCATCTCTTTTAAACAGCCTCAGTGAAGGCTGGCTTATTATTTGGTTTCAACTGCTCCCTGATAAAGTGAAAGTACCACCTGCTTGTTACAGGGTTCTACAAAATTGTAATGCATTGTAAAGGGTTTGTGATTCACAGTCAGTCTTTCTCATTCACAAATCCTGGCCATACCCCTTCTACTGCACAGCATCACTATGGCTACGAGGTTATGGGATGTGCCGTTTAATCATCTAGTTATCAAGTGTTTTTGAGTGGGGTTGAGAAAAACCCATTTCTGAATACTTCCTGTGGATACTAATTGTCTCCCAATGTGAGTTTTAAACTACAGACAATATTGCCAAGCTGGAAGACTCTTCAGTAGGCTTCAGGGCTCCTCTGCTTAGCACAAATAAGGGAAACATGCAAATTGCAGCAGCAAAAGTCTACGTCAACAATGAGTGTTTCTCATAATTCCTATTCATGGAAGGACATTATGACTCATGGGTGAAATGCTTTATCTTGTCTAAGGAATTTTGGGGACCATGATTTACCCTCTCTTTTCCAAGACTTATGAATTAGTAGTTTCTACCAAATTGTATCACTCTGACATTAAGAACCTATAGGTCTGTTCTTGGTGCTCCTGTGATGGGTCTTGAATCTGTTCCTTTGTGTATCTCCTGTCTTTTGGATGGAAACCTGCGCTAGTCAGAAGGGCCCTCCGCAATATATTTAGATTCTATTAACTTGTGTTCTCATCCTTTCCACTGGAATGTTGATGGGATGCTGGTAGAAATGGAGATATGAGTGGCATGCTATCCTCTTCACATTGGTTCAGAATGGGGACACTGGAATTCATCTGGAGGCTCTTAAATAACTGGAAATGCACAGCCCCCAGCTCAAAAGCACATCTGAGGAAGCAGAATTAACACTCTGTTTTCATAAAAGAACTTCTTGGACAGTTTTTGTATGTTTCCAGATTATTAAAAACTTGAAGGAAGTTGTGTCTTTAAATTAGCCTTTTATTATGGAACTCATCCAATAATCCTTTTAATAATATATTATAAAACATTAAAATAGCACGAAACCCAGATAGGAAAAGGCTAGAAATTCTGTCCTGTCGAGCATGGTATTAATAACTTGGGAAAATCAGTCCAGAAAAATTATAATTCATTCAGTTCCTTTGAAGTGTCTGACTCTGTAAGTGACCTTAAGCTCCTTTAAAACAATTATGATTCAAATATTTGTCTGTCAAAATTTTATAGCCTGTTAGATAATTGCATGAATGTAGTTATATACTGTCTCTATATTTCTTGATATACCTGATTTAGCTAATAGTAACAGTCCTCATTCATTTATGCTTTTATATACTTTGAGTCCTATAAAGTCAAGGTCTCAAAACTAATCGTAAAAACTACTGACTGCTATTCATGCTAACATAATAACCTTTTCTTTAAAACAACTGCCAATAAATTTCATTATAAGAAGTTATTAAAAGGGTTAAAAACCTATTAAACATCAAAGAATTTTCTTGACTCAAACTTCTAATAAAGAAAGAGAATAGGCTTTCTTTCTGAATTATTTAAATCTTTACTGAGTGTGCATTGAACCATGAAATTAGAAAAGTGTTATTAGAAATGTTCACTGGTTTTTGAAAAATTTGGAGCACAGAATATATCAAGCCATAGTCTTTAACAAGACTAGTTAGAGCAGCAAGTTCCTAATCCTAAATATCCAGCTTCTCCTGATAGAAAGGTCATAATTAAAACTCTATCCTGTGGAAGGGTGATAATAAAATTATTACTACAGAAGCTCACGTGTTCATTTAGAATATGGGATATACATGCTTTAATTTTAATTTGGACAAATATCTTCTATTTTTTAAATTTGTCTATGTCCAGTAAAGAGACCCCTCTCCATTCAATAATTAGGTGTTAATAGTAGCTAATTTTAAACTGGTGTTAGTTTGGATTAACCATCATTTGCAGGTTTATCCTTACCAAATGCACACTGAAATTAGAGACTTATGGTATAAAGAGTTAAAAATCATAATGCTATTAATGTATGTCAGATTAAAAAATAAAATGGGTAGCAGCTATCTCTTCTCTCTCTCTCTTTAAGACAGTTTTCACTATGTAGCTTTGGCTGGCCTGGAACTTGCTGTATAGACTAGGCTTGCCTCTAACTCTCAGAGATTCACCTGTCTCTTCCTCTGGAGTGCTGGGATTAAATGTGTGTGCCACAGTGTCTAGACCTCATAGCAATTATGAATAACACACCAAACATATTATTTCATGATTCCCAGCAAACAATACTTAGCACATATAATTTAAACTGGTGTGGACTCAACAAGCAGTTTCCTATCCACTACCAGTCTCTTTGTTGAATCATTCCCAGCCAAGTAGTTATGGTTCTAAGGTCTTGTATAAATAATACAGAATACCCCAGATACTTAGTACACACCAAGGATAGTGTTCAATGTTGAGGTACACCACACTATTGAACCCTGTGACAATCAGGAAGACTACCCCAACATTAGTGGTATAGTACCATGAAAATCCAAGGGCGCAGAGAAGCAATTCTGTGGCCCTGTAGTAAATAAGATTTGTCACAACCTGGCTGATCTCCAAGCTTGACCATATCCATCACATCTAAAGTAGTCAACTAGTGTATGATCTATCTCATGTTCACATGTTCTTGTAACAAACATGGCGAGAAGAACTTGCCAATGAGGATACAGATGGAACTGAGAACTACTGAATTGAATGCCCTGATTCCTTGGGTATGAAATTCTATTTAAATTTCTTTTTCTAAACACTTACTTTCTGTCTGGTCCTGATGAAAATAAAGGCAGATAAGAAGCACTCTGTGTTCAAGGCTCTCCCAGGCAGCCAAACATGTACATCAGAGGGGTTCACTGCTGTGGTCAAAAGTACACCACAATAGAAATGCAGAGACCACTTCCCTGACCATGAGAGAAATACAGGGGAAAACTGCACTGCAATAAGGGCCCAATGAGCACCCTCTGGAATTAAGAACTCTGTTTACTGTAGGAGGATACATGAGAATGGAATAGGTAGAATTTAATGAACACGTGATGATTGCATTTTCAGAACGGCAATTCTTGTCAGTAAAAATGTGAAATACAGCTTTTTAAGTGAAGGAGGAGTTAGGTTTTAAATGTTCAATGTGCGATGAGACCACTTTTTAAAAATGTGACTCAGAGCTATCTGGTAGGGAATTGCATATAATTGTCAAGTGTCATACCTTTGAAGCCTTTGGATCCCTCCTCTATATAGTCATAGTTGATGCTAATTTAGGAGAAAGGCCTTCACTAGTTCCTCAATTGAAGCTCAATGATCAAAAATAACCCAGGCTTTAAAAAAAATAACTGGATCTTATTAAAAAACAAACAAACAATCAAACACAAATTCAAAACAGTTGTGGGCAAAGCAACCCTGATTATGTTTATGCCAAATCTATACAACACACATTCTATTAGCTAAAAATGCCACCACATAAATTACCCTTTTATAGATCATCTGACTCAACCATTTCAATAAAAATCTTTTAAATTTACCTTTTATTTTTATTATCTTAAATTTATTTTTATGTGCATGAATGTTTTGCCTGCATGCATGTCTGTTTATCACATGCCTACCTGGTGTTCAAGGAGGTCAGAAGAAGGTGTTTAATTCCCCAGGACTGGAGGGACACACAGTTGAGAGTGTGGCCATGTGTATGCTGAGACTTGAACTCAGGTTCTCAGGGAAAACAGCCAGTGCTCCTAACCATGGAGCCATCTCTCTAGACCACAAACCCTTCTCATTTTTGTTTCCCTTGTGAGTCATGCCATCGTGGAATTAGTTGGGAGAGTTTGCTACCAAGGTAAAATTCAAGTAAACATTATGCAGAAGGAATGTGGAGTGATCCAGCTTTGATGCGGTTCCATCTGTCTCCTAGATTCTTTTGGGCACTCTGGGACACAGAAGAAGGAGAGTTTGTACCAAATCTCTTGTCAAGGATGGGCATTGAGTGTACTTCTTGCTTAGAACAGATTTACTTTCTCCTTAATGGTAAAGACTAAATAGATGTTTTGCAGGCTTATGGCAGATGAGGTTAATGTTTGAAAGGTACAGGTCTCCAAGTTCCTGGAATAGTGGGGCTTGGTTGACAGATGAAGGAGTTTTTGCAAAGTGATTGGATCTGTGGAGCTGAGACCTAGTCCATGCGTAACTCCCTTGTATTCATAATATTATGACATTTTTTGGGGAGCTGGCTAGAGCAGGTGAGGTTAGTTGGAGGAAGTATGTCACTAGGGGAACATCTTTATGGTGACAGCTTGCCTTAGGTCCTTCCAATAATCCTTTGACCCTGTCTTCCTGGACACCATGATGTGACCTTCTTGGCTCTGCCACCCCCAGCCCCCATTGTGATGGACAAAAATAACCTGAGGAAACAAGTTAAAGAGGGAGGTATTTCCTTTGGTCACAGTGTGACAAAAGCAAGCAACTCGTTTGGTAGCAGGGACTTTTATTGGAGAAGACTTTCTGAACCCATTATCTTCAATGTTTGATGAGTGGAACTCCAGGTTTCCTCCTTAGGCATTATCTCCCTACTTGCTCATGAGAAAGAGCATGCGGGGGGGGGGGGTTGGTTAAAGAGCTGTTGTCCTCAGACACAGGGAAGCCTGCAGAAAGCCTTTCTGCCTTGTTCTGTAGGCTTTCAGAACTGTGTGTAACAGTTACATCAGAGGAAGGGAAAATAACAAATGTGGGTTATAAGGGCTTGATGTGATTCCTGACACAATGTGGAAGCTAAGTCAGAATACAAATGCAGTTCAAGTAAGTTACCTCTAAATGCCCATGCTATATCATATGGATATCATCTGAAACCAAAGCTGTAGTAAGATGCCCAAAGCTTCGCAGTAAAAGGGAATCTCATTCAATGTAATTTGAATTAAATTGAATATCCTATTCCTTTTTGTTGTTGTTGTTGTTGTCTTAAAATTGCTCCTCAATACCTATTTTCACTTTTCTGATCCAGCAAATCACCTAATTTCTGATAAAAAAATGGAGCCATGCCATTTTCCTGAATCTTGGATGAGTTTAAGATCAAGCATTCTCGTGTTAGCCACCCTGCAGTCCTGTGACCATGGAATGTGGAACACACCAGATTAATGATATGAGGATATGTGGATACATCTCTCCTGGTAAAGTTGTTCTGTGAGTAAAGCATTCTGTAGCAAGAAAATGAAAGTGTGTGTATGTATGGGACGGGGGGGGGGGGATTGATAAGAGAGAGAAAACAGGGCAATTGTCAGGGAGGAGTTTGTTTGTCTATATTCTTATTGGATATTTAACTTACCAGGAGAAAGCATTTTAATCAGAAGGATAATTTAATTATTTTTCCTAGATTTTACTAATAGACATGTTTTAACATGAAAAAGAACAACTGTTGTCACTTCAGAGGAGGTTTAATATCTATTTGAGATTAAGTCCACATCGTGAACCAACATATACAGTAAGATCCTGAACAGTTAAGGATTATTAGACTCAACCATTTAGAGGACTACAGATTGGGGAGAGCCACCAAGGTGCTGGTGCAGCCTAGCAGGGGCAAAGTCTTGGCCATTGAAGTGGATGTTAGTCTAGGGTCTGAATAATTGCTTGGGGAATATACCCAATCAGTTCAAAGCCATGGGGATGAAGGTAGCAGTAATATTTATTATGAAAACTTAACTGTAAAATGAACAAACAGGAAAGAATGTTCTATTGTGTGTGCATTTGAATATGTTTGAACACATGTCTTTATGCTTTCTGGTCTTTTCATAAGCAGTGCCACGAGGCAATCTCAACTTAGGTGAAATTTCCTAAATGACTCCTGAAAAAAAAAAAAAGTCAATTGACAGAATGACCATTTAGAATGGAATTAGAGTTTTAATAATTGGCCATGTTGTCTATATACTTGCTAATTCTGCTGTCCCTTTATTTCCTTATAACAAGATAATCAAAATGCCAATGTCAGATTGAGTGGCTTTTAAAAGAATGTGAAGTGTGTATTACTGCAAGGCAAGGCATTTCTTACAAGTTATGAAAAATGCGCTTTGCTTGTGGGTACAACGTGGTTAAATGACATGGAAATAAGTTCATGGTTTCTTTGTATTGTGTTTACATTTTTTGTTTCTCAAACATATTTAATATCTCTAGTTTAATTATATGACCACTCAATGACAGTTCCAATAAATAGGAAAAATCTCAACTGATCAACTAAAAGAATGGGGAGACATTTCATGTTCCAAACATATAAGTTTGGAACTTGTTATAAGTAACAAGAAAGAATATCTACCCAGCAGTTTTTAATATTAAAGCCATCTGATCATTTATCTAGTTTTACAAAAGCTAATAGAATTTTCAGTACATATTTATTTTCTGATGGAAAATAAAGGCTTTTGGAAAAGACAAACTTAGAACTTTTTGCAATAGTACATTATATCTTGTCTCCTCTTTTATAAGTTGGAGTATTCTAGTTGAAGAGGAAACAGGGAGATAATTTTTTTGTGAAGTATATCTCCTGTTTCCCTCTTTCTTAGCTTTCTTGGCTGTTTTCTATGGGGGATTCAAAGGTCCCAGAACAGATGTGTGTGGGGGTGACTAGTAAAGTCGGGTTAAATAGTAGGTCCTTCTCCTTTGGTCTCACCTAAGGGCAAACTTCTTGGAGATATTTTCTCTAGGCAGCTCATCAAAGGATCCATTCTTCCCACCCTGGCATGCTTTTTGTGGTGTAAACACAATCTAAGCTCATTTCAGACAGGGTCTTGTAACTTTAAGATGCAAATGAACTTCACAGGATCCTATTACGGTATGAGTGATATGATTCAGAATTTCCGAGAGGGGTGTGGAGTCCACATTTCTAACAGACTACAAGGTAGAGTCCTGCGCCTACTGAATGAATTGAAATTTGAGTGGAAAAGCACAGACCAGTATCACTCTTGACTCCCTTTATCGGCAGCCTAAAGTGCCTTGTCTGTGTTTATTGCTCAATGTCAATGTCAGGTGCATTGAAGAGGAGGTCTCAGAGTGGAGATGGAATGGCAGCATCATCAGTTCAAGGTTCAAGAACACCTATGGGAGTTGTCCACTGCTTAGGAAATTTTTTGTTAGTCTAAATCATACAGCATTGTCAGCTGTCAATGTGGCACTGCAACTGGCATTTTGGTTGGAGGTATCAATAAGCAAGTTATCTCTTTTTGGTCCTGAATTATTAATTGATTAACCAAGATAAGGAATGGAGGGGTTTTCTTTATCTGGCATGACAGGACATTGGCTATTGTCAGAAATTCTTGCTATTCAAAATGTTTCAACGGTACTTGAGAGTTCCTTTCTGAAGGTATTAAAAAGTTATTTAGAATTTATCAATGCTTTAATAACTTCAGAAATAACTGATTAAAAATAAAAACATGACACAATTTGCAGGATTCAACCAAAGCAGTACCTAGGGAAAAAGTCATTAGACATACCAGAAAAATAAGAAAAACAAACAATCTGCCACCTAATATTTGCCTCAAGAAGCTGGAAAAAGAAGAGCAGGTTAACATGAACAACAAAAGAGCACAGTAAAAAACAGATCAAGTTGACCTCTAGGAGTGACCTCAGAACATGGGGGCAAAGAGTCAGCAAAGGAAAATAGAAATCAATAAAACTGTTAATATCTCAAATATGCTAACCAACAAAATGGTAAGAACACAAACTACAAATATCAGAAACAACTGGCTCACAAAAGGTAATTAAAGGGGAAATGTGAATGACCATGCTTAAAATTTAACATAGGATATTAAAAATATCACAGAAATTAAAACAAAACCAAACAAAAGAACACTTCCACTAAGAGAAACAGATAACATTAACTACTCAGTACCCATCAAAGAAAATGAATTGGTAAGTAGCAATATTCCAAAAAGAAATCACCTTTTGCAGTGGTTTTTACCAAATATTTATGGAAGAAATGTCTCAGAGCTTTCATAATACCTTCTCAAATTAAAAAAAAGTAAAAGACTTCATAATTAACTTTTTGAGAACATAGAGGAAAAGTTACAGACCCGTGTCTCTCATGAACATAAATGTATACTCAATAAAATATTCACACATTTAGTCCAACAGTTCATAAAACACTTACACTCCATGACCAAGTGGGATTTTAGATGTGTAAGAGTAACCAACATTCACATATCTCCCCATGAAATCTATTGTATCAGCAAGAAAAAAAAAATATGATCATATCTGTAGAGAAGAAAAAGCACACAGTGAGGCCTAACATTGATTCATAATATAAAAAAACTCCAATGAAAAGGAATTTTCTCAGCTTGATTAAAAATATAATGCATTAAAAGCAATATTAATAGAAACTCTATAGTTAATATTACCCTGGTGATGGAAAACTGCCTCTAAGAGCAGGAACAGGCCAAGGACGTCCCCTTACAACTCCTAATGGGGACTGCATTGAACATAATGTGATAAAGGAAGAAAGTGGTTACATAGATGGAAAAGAAGTAATAAAAACCCCTTTCTAGTCACAGATGGCCTGCTTTTGAAGACAGAAAATCACGAAGAATTATCAACAACAAAACTGACCTGAAAACAATAAACAAACATAGCAGATATGCAGGATGTGATGCCTCTTTGTACGTCAGCCATGAGAAACTGCACAATGAACATTTAAAACCACCATTTATAAGAATCTTCTAAAAATACAACACCTAGGCATTAATCCAAGGAAGCATGTTTACGTCTTATGGAAAATTACAAATCACTGATGAAAAAAAAAAAAACTGAAACGTTAGCTAAATAAATGGCAGGTACTCCATGTTCACAGATTGAAAGGCTTGGTATTGGGAATGGTCAAGTTATTTTCACCTTAATGTATGGAGCCAGTAAAATTCCAATCAAAATCAAAATCGCAGTAAGCCATTTTATAGATATGGACAAATGGACTCTGGCATGACAGGGTGACGCAAAGGGCGTAGGACAGACGGCGTAATGTGAAGAAGAGCAAAGCTGAATACACTCTGACAGACGAAGATTTGCTGAAAGGGTGAAATAGTGAAGACTGAACCTATCGGTAAAGAGCAAACACAGATCAGTGGAGCAGGATGGAGAATAGAAATGGATCCCTGCAGAGAAAGTCCTGATCTCTGGAAAATGAACAAAGGTGACTCAAAACAAATGATAACTCAATAAAAATGGTGATGAAAAGGTAATTCAAAGCAAACGGCAATATAAGAAATTTATGCTCTTGTTGTTCCCTACACCTGCACTTGCCTCTCTGGTCTTATCAATGTGATATGTTTGCAGACCTCAGGAATGAATACACTCACCATCTGTGGCATTCTTATCATGACCCTCTCCACATCCAGTTAAGGATCAGGTAATTTTGGTAGAATGGTACATTGTTGGGCCTTGTTATAGATACTTAAAAAATACTCATGATTTAAAAAATACTAGTGATTTCTTAGATATTCTATAGTGTAACTCACTTTCTATTCAATCTCAGCCCAGAGAAGTTCAGGTGAGACACTGTCACAGTGGAAAATATAATGGACTTTACATAAGAATGGTCTTTCAGTACTGTTATAAAACTAAAACAACCACTTGACACTGGAAGATTAGGTTTTCTATGTGAAGAACATAGAGGTTTCACAAAAATGACTATATGTTTGAGTCTCTGTTGTCAATGACTAATGATTCTGGGGCTGGAGAAATGGCTCAGTGGTTAGGAGCACTTGTTGCTCTTGTAGATGACCGAGCAACCACATGGAGGCTCACAACCACCTGTCATTCTAGTTTCAGGGGACCTGAGGGAACAAGGCATGTGCATGTTCAAACACACATTCAGGTAAAATACTTACAGACACAAAATTTAAAAACTAAAGTCTTCAAGAAAAAAGTGGTGATAAAATAATTGGATACCCATAAGTAAAAACAAACATCCAAACAAAAACTTCCATTGAACATTGGTTTGGATTGCAAAGTGGTACAACTATGCTGGAAGACAGTTGGACAAATTCTTCCAGTAACTATGCTCTTGGTGACTTACTCAACTTATTTCATATCAAAACCTCCACACAAATGTTTACAGTAGTAGGCTTAGCTTTAAGCACCCCAAAATCCTATAATTGATGAATACACAAATAAACCATGACAAGTGTTATAATAGAAATTACTCAGTGAGCTATCAAGACATGGAAGAAATTTTGATGTACACAACACGATGAAAGAGGCCTGTCATAAAAAGCTGTGTACTATTCAATTCCAAGTGTGAGACATTCTGAATAAGGCAAAGATGGCTAAAGAAACACCAGTTGCTAAGGATTCAGGGAAGGAGACGGAATTAAGTAGGTAAAGCCAAGAGCATTACTATGGCACAGATATTCTACATGATACTGTAATGGTGAATATAAACTATCAAATATCTGTTAGAACTCACAGAACTCAGGCTCATGAAAAGTAAATTTTAATGCACAAATTTACCTTATTTGTGATAAAGAAGCCAAAACTATACAATAGAAAAAAAGAAAGCATCCCTAACAAATGGTGCTGGTCTAACTGGATGTCAACATGAAAAAGAATGCACATAGACCCATATTTGTCATCTTGCACAAAACTTAAGTCCAAGTGGATCAAAGACCTTAACATAAAGCCAGACACACTAAATCTAATAGAAGAGAAAGTGGGGAAAAGACTCGAATTCATTGGCATAGGTGACAACTTCCTTAACAGAAGTCCAACAGCTAAGACTCTAAGACCAACAATTAATAAATGGGACCCTATGTAACTAAAAAGCTTCTCTAAGGCAAAGGACACTGTCAAAAGGACAAAACAGCAACCTACAGATTGGGAAAAGATCTTCACCAACCCTACATCCCACAGAAGGTTCATATCCAAAATATATAAAGAACTCAAGAAACTAAACATCAACAAATCAAATAATTCAATTTAAAAATAGGGTACAGATCTAAACAGGGTACTTTCAACAGAGGAATCTCTAATGGCCGAGAAACACTTAAGAAATGTTCAACATCCTTAGTCATCAGGGGAATATAAATCAAAATAACTAAGAAATTCCATTTTACATCTAACAGAACAGCCAAGATTCAAAATTCAATCAACAGCACAAGCTGGCAAAGATGTGGAGCAAGAGGAACACTCCTTCATTGCTGATGGGAGTACAAACTTGTACAACCACTTTGGAAATCCATTTGGTGGTTTCTCAGAAAATTGGGAATAGTTCTACCTCAAGACCCAACTATACCACTCCTGGGCATAATCCCAAAAGAAGCTCCACCATACCACAAGGACACTTGCTCAACTATGTTCATATCAGCTGTATTCATAATAGCCAGAAATTGTAAACAACCTAGATGTCCCTCACCAAAAATGGATAAAGAAAATGTGGTACATCTACACAATGGAATATTGGTCAGCTATTAAAAACAATGACATCATGAAATTTGCAGGCAAATTGACAGAACTAGAAAAGATCACCTGAGTGACGTAACTCAAACCAAGAAAGATAAACATAGTATATATTCACTTGTAAGTGGATAGCAGCCACAAAGTAAAGGGTAACCATGCTATAGTCCATAGATCCTAAGACACTAAGTAACAAGGGCCCAAGGTAGGGACTCCTGAATCTCACTGAGAAGCAGAATTAGAATAGACATAGAATGTGGATGGAGGAAGGGAACCAGGTGGAGTATATAGAACCTGAAATGATCATCTACTTTAACCAGGAAAGACTTCCACTAGATGGACTGGGACACCAACCAAACCACAAAATGTTAGACCCACAATTTCTCTTGCCAACAAGATACGTATGGGTAAAGATGGAGCAGAAATGAATGGCTAACCAATGACTGGCCCAGCTTGATACCCATGACATGATAAACAGAACCCACCACTGACACTATTAGTGATATTCTGCTATATTTCCAGACAGGGGTCTATGATAATTGTCATCTGAGAGGCTTCATCCAGCAACTGATGGAAACAGATGCAGAGACCCACAGCCAAGCATTAGGCAGAGCTGGGGATTCCATGGAAAAAAGGGGAACAAAGTATTGAAGGAGCCATAGGAAAAAAATCTTACTAGTTCATAGAGAGATTAAAAAAGATAAATCTAACTGGAAAACTTCTCAAAGATATAGTTTTAGAGATAATGCTCACACTACAGACACGAAAGAACAACCAATGATTGGATACTCATCTGCATAATGACCCTTTTATCCAATGAACTGCTGTCCCCTGTTCTTACTACCACATTATATTTTTAGATTTATTTATTTGGATTTTATGTGTATGAGTGTTGGCCTGTATGTGTGCCATGTGCATGTATGAGACCACAGCAGCCAGAGGAGGGCATTGGATTCCCTAAGACTGAAGTCACATGTGGTTGTGAGCCCCCATGTAGGTACTGGGATCCAAATCTGGTTCCTCTGCAATATCAGAAAGTGTTGTTAACCTCTGAGACATCTCAGCAGTTACTTATATTTAAAATTTTTAATTCTATATAGAAAGATCCTACTCACATATTTTAATCTCATATACATGAGTGAGCAGGGCTTGCACTTGGAATGTTAGCTCTAGTTGCCTGTTACTGAGGTACATTTGGTATAAATAAATGTAGAAACAAATGCCTTTCAAAACAAAGGCATTAAACTTCAACTACATGTCAGTAGACTTTGCTTAATTGGACATCTGACAGCTTTTGATATTTGAACAGGAGGGAGACCATGTGGCTTTCAAGAGGTCTGCAAATCTTGGGTATTTCCCTCCACATCTAAGAACAGAGTAGAGATTTCTTGAGCGACTCTGCCTTACCAAAAGAAATACAGGATCTGAATGCCAAGATACCTTTCTCTTGATGATAGATGAGGGTCTGTTGTTGAGGGCCAGGCATGGTAAAAAACTGAGTTCTATCATTAGTCATACAGAGCAAAAACAAAAGCAAAAACAAAAACAAAAAAATACAACAAAACAACACAACTTCTAGGTTGCTTCTTCTACCTGAGTGGTCTCCTGTTTGCGAATTCATGCATTTGTACCTCACACCCATTCTATAAGATCTCTGGGAGTGGGCATTGTGTTAAGTGGCTAATCCACATTTTTCTCTTTCAATCCTCCACTCCTTGCTGTTTAAAAAATTGGTATTAAATTTCTAGCGAATTTTACTGATGCTTTTTTTTTCTGTTAAGTATGAGCACCTTTACAGAATGATGGGATTTTTATTTTATTTTGGGGCAAGAAAAGTGTGAGGTGGCTTTGAGTACATGTGGGTAGACAGTGGTAGGAATATGTGTGTTCCTAAAAAAAATTTGGCTTCCTGAGACTTTGAAGAAGGTAATGCTGGCTCTGGATCACCCACTTAAGGCATTTCTGAAACAAGATTAGAAATCTCAGAGCCAAGGATGGGTGTCATCCATTATGTATTCTTGGGAGAGCAGAGTCTATTCGTAGTAGACTCTATTTCCAAAGAAGGATGTCTAAAAATCTGAATAGATACTGCAAAATGCAAAATGAAGACAAGTTTAATTTTAATTAACTTTAATTTAAAATACTATACGATGCTATGAAAATCTTTTAAGGTGGAAAACTAAGTTGCTAAGGATGTAAAAATATACAGAGTGGCTGATATAAAAGCCTGGGATTCCGTTTTTATATCTCAGCTCCCTCAATAGCGGGACTAATGCTGCAGCCCTGATAAAATAAGATATTTTAAATATCTTAGTTCCTTTTTTTTTGTTACTGTGACCAAATATCTGACAAAAAGTAATTTAAGAGAAGAAGTTTTGCTTAGGTTTTATTCTTGCTTTGTTTATAATTTGAGGGATATAGTCTGTCAAGATCTAGAACTAAAGAAGACGTGAGTATGAAGAGGCCAGACTCATTGTATCTGCAGTTAGGATGCAGAAAATGCACAGGATGTAGGGCAGGGTTAAGAAACCTCAAGACCCATCCTTAGTGGCTCACATCTTCCTGTCAGTTCTCTTAAGGGACACCTGTGCTGGTGACCAAGTATAGAGTATTTCATTTTCAAACCACTAAAAACAAACATCAATCACTGAATGTTTTTGGAAACTTGTCTTTTCTAGGCAAAAATATCCAAAATGAAAATCTTTTTGTTGCATTTAGGAACACAACGAAGAGTTGCAATTCATTTTGTGTGACTTGTCGGAGTCCAACAGTTGACACAAATGAGACGCAGCATTTGCTTCTCAGAAGACTTCGGCACATGCCTAAGCTCAAGGTGGTGCAGAAAAGGCCTGTGCTCCCTGTAACTCATCGAGGAGGACACTTGTTCTGGGAGTGAGGACATGTACAGAAGATGTTTGGGGTCACCCAGGGTTTGCACTGTCCTGAAATAGTGACGAATAATCCCATTCTGTCAGTGATGGGGACAAGTGCAAGGCCTTTCTGGTGATGCCCCCATCACTCTTTCCACAGCACACATGGGAAGGCAACTAAAGAAATCTTTATGTTTTTCAGATTTTTTTCATCTTCTGTAAAGCAGTGCTTTGTGATTTGGAGAGCACACTTGTACTTTACTGATTCGGCCAATTAACAAACCTTTGTAGAAGCCCATCTTAGGTCATTGGAGATCCCAAGACAATGAGAAGAATGTACCAGTGTGCATTAATTACCAGCACTCTGCATCTTCAGTCTTCAAACTTTCCTCCAGTGATTTTCTGAGTTCAGACATTTTTTTTTGTTCAGGACAGGCTCCAGCACAGCCTCAGAAAAATAGGTGCCTGCTAGATTAGCAAGTCATCCTGAAAAGAGGATCTCAATACACTGAAGGACCATGATTTATGGTATTCTAGCTGTGCACTAGAATAGTTTAAGAATAATTGTGTTTAAATCCATGTGATACTTTTGGTGTCATCTCCTGATAATTGGTTCTGTACAAAGTAAAAGGGAAGGAATGAGCAGAAGGAGCTGAATTCCTAGCAGAATTTCTGGGTCAGAAATTGAACACAGGTTACTCAAGGTCAGCCCCAATGGATGGCAAGTATATCTTATGGCCTGTGTTTTGTGCTTTTTAAGTTGCTTAGGAATTAAAAGGATGTTCTAGGTGTAAGAAGACATTTTTAAGTTGGTAATGCAAGCTAAGATGGAAACTGAGTTAGGTTTAGAACTTTAAACTCATTGAGATAGATAGATAATAGAATATTATTATTAGTTGCCAAATATGTATGGACTGGACATTGGGAATGTATGTTATACCTTATAATTTTCATAATTGCTGTCTAATTATTCTTATTGTTTTGTATTATATTTATTGTTATAAGAAAAAGAGCCTTTTATTGGACTAAAAGGGGGAGCTGTTGGGGGGGAAAAGATACACCTTAAATTAAAAAAAAAAGAAAGCAGATAGGAGGATGAGGGGGAAGAAGGTAGGAGGGTGGAACCAGGAGGGGAAGGAGGGAAGGGACTATGATTGAGATGTAATTTGAAGAAATAAATAAATGTTAAAAAATATGTATTGTCCGAGGACCAGCAAGATGGCTAAGCAGGTAAAGGTACTTACTGCCATTCCTGACAACCTTAGTTCAATTTCCAAATCCCACTTGGTGAAAAGAGAGACATGATGTTGGAAAACTGTTATTTGAGCTCCATCCACACTTCATGGCACATGTATATCTGCACACAAACACACGCACACAATGCACACATATACATGTATATGTACCCACATACACACATGTATATTTATATACATATACATACATGCAGACAATATACACAGACATATATACATACACACACACATATGCACATATACCAACATACACACATGCATACACACATACAAATAATAATCTTAAGAATCTTTCTTAAGATACAGGTGAGACCTTATGATTTCTAGGGTTTTGTCAAGGCCTACAGCTCCATAGATGAGATAGCCTTGATTATAGATGGATGTGCAAACTAGAGAATGTGACCACAGTCAGGTTGAGATTCTCACTGAAGGGAAGACTGGGACTGGGGATGTAGCTTAGTGGTTGAGTACATGTGGCCTGTGTGAGGTTTTGAGGCACCACATTCATCCTAGTACCACACACAATTCCACGCAAAATGACAGGTCTGGCTCCCTATGTGTGGATTATTTCTTTACTTTGTATATTAAACACAAAATATTAAAAAACTTTCAAGATGCCTTATCAATTTTATCAACAAGATAATTTTAGATGTAGACATTTTAGTAACAGAACATTTCCACAAAACTCTCACTAACATAATATAGCTGCCTTTTTCTAATCACATTCTTTCCAGCTTTATTGAGGTGTTAGTTATACACACACACACACACACACACACACACACAATCACACAGTGTAAAGCTCTGTGTTGTCTTACCCTTATGTATTTATGAAGGACTACATATCGGATCTAATTAGCACTAATTTTCTCATATAACATTTAAGACAGTCAGGTCTCTTACAGCAGATTTCAAATATATATATGCTTATATTTATTTCTTATTTTTGATTGCATATGTTAATTATGTGTGTGTGTGTATACACAAGAACACTTTTTTCCTATGTTTTAAAAGATTTTGTTTATTTATTTTACATATGAGAGCTCTATCTGCATGTATCCCTGCATGCCAGAAGAGGGCATCAGATTCCAGTATAGATGGTTGTGAGCCACCATGTGGTTGCTGGGAATTGAACTCCAGACCTCTGGAAGAGCAGATAGTGCTATTAACTGCTGGGCCACCTCTGCAGCCCCACACAAGGACATTTTAGGCAAGTAGTACTTTACATGCAGTGTGTTTGCAGATCTAGATTTTTTAAGTGGGTACAATTGTAAACATGATGTATGATGGGAAGTAATGACTGCTTTAAAGTTCTTTGTACTCCAATGTTTCTCAAATGTCTGCAACATGATTACGTTTTGTATTTTATGACATTACAATTTGTGCTTAGGCTGTTTTATCATGAGAGCAAGGTTCAATGGGCCCCTCTGGCTACCAGAGCAGAATAAAATGTGTTCTGATTAGCAGCTATCAATATCAGCTCTGTCACCTGCAGGTCTCCTGGGTAAAAAGGCTACCATTACATGCTCATTAATTTGGAATCACACAATTTTCTGAAACATAAGTGGAAAAGACAATAGTGAATGTGTGGAGTCAGTCACAGCCAGTGACATTTCTGCAGGAATGACGATGGTCTCATTGCTTTCCTTTGTTTGTATGATCTATTTCAAAATGTGGTGTGAAGACGGTCTGAGGAGACAAGGCATTTCCTAGGGACGCAGAGACAGGCAGGTCCCATCTGTGTGCATCCAGTGAGTAGCTGGGAGAGTCTGAGCAGCAAAGGAGGACACTTCAGAGGTTCAAGTAAAATATCGTGCTTTGGAACTGAACTATAGTCTAAAGGGTGCCCATAATATGTCAGCCACTCTGCTTCATTGACGGTAATTGGACAGGCAGTTTTGTCTAGTGAATGCTATTTTTTTTCTCTTCAAGACGCATATACACAGGAACAATGTTCTTTTAGACCTTCCGAGGATGCTCCGAATTCCAGTTAGGGTGGTTTCTTCATTATATTGTATTTTGGACTTTTAGGTTGAGGTACATTAATAATTTAGCTTTGAAGTGAACTCAAGTGAAATGATGTAGAATTAAAAGCATCACAAATGCTGCTAAAATATTTATGGAGACTGCATTTTGACTAAAGGACTGCGTTTACAGAGTGATTTATGCCCTAATTCCTGAGATCCCAGCTTATAAGAGGAGCCAAGCCTGGGACCAAACTTCACAACTGGTCTTTCCATATAAGACCAGCATGCATCAGCCTCTTTGTTATATGATGGTACAGCTAGATGCTGTATGTTTGATTTTCAAATAATTCCTCTGACATACACATATTCAATTTGTCTTTGCACATCAAAACCACCAATTATATTTTGGAACCAGAAACAGTTATAAGCTTTACCAAGGTAAATGCTGCCAAAGCCAGGCACAGCGGCTCCTGTCTGCAATTCCAGCAGAAGGAAGGCTGAGGCAGGAGGATCCTCATGATTTTAAGGCCAGTTTGTGCTCCATAGTGAGTTTCAGGCCATGTAAGCTATAGTATGAGACCTTATATAAATCAATCAATCAATCAATCAATCAAATAATAATAAATCAAAAAAATAATCAATTATATCAAATAATAATCAATCAAATAAATATACAAACGAACAAACAAGTAAATAAAGAGTGAAAAAGAAAAAAGGAAATGTAGGAAAAAGTCATTAAGAAACTAAACAGTAATCTTAGATGAGAAGGAAGGGTGGCATGGCACAAGAAAGAAGAGACAAAATGGGGAACTAAAGGGAAGAATAGGGACATGGGGGACTGGGAGCTGAGTGAAGTAGAAACTTAATAGCACACTTGTTAGAAAATGCCATAAGAGTATCTAGCACATTACATGCTGATTTGAAAGGAAAGGAGAAGCTGGGTGTGGTGGCTCAGGCTTGTAATCCTAGCAGGAGACTGATGCAGGAGGACTGTCGTAAATTCAAAGCCATCTTGGGATATTCAGTGAGTTTCAGCTCAAGTGGTATTACAGAGAAATAATCCCTATTAAAAAAAAGCCCCTGAGAAATGTTTGTATATGCATACTCATGTATGTATGTGTATATGTATATGTACATGTATGTATCGTATATGTATATGATTGTCACTGAGGATGGAACTCAGGACCTCAGAATGCTAAGGAGGCATTCTGCCCCAGTGCCATGCCCTGCCTCTAGAAAGACAAGACAAAAAAATGCACAAACATTTAGTTTTGGTAGTGTATAGAGAGGGAGTATAGAGACCAGCACACCTCTCATTAAACTTCCCTCATTCTGCATGGGCTCTCTGTCAATTACAAGTGTATTCTTTTCCCCAAATTCATGAAATGCGAATCAGTAGGCTTTTTAATAAGTCATTATCTACTGTGCATACACAGTTGAATCACAACCTGTATGTAATCCAATAAAGCTTACACCAAACAAAGCCTGTGAAATCAAGGACCTGAGAAAACATTCTTCAGTGATAGCCAGTCTCTTTTAACTTGCACTTCACAAAACAACAGAATCTTCAAGCAGAAGGAAAATATATACCAATTACCCAAAGCAAACATGAAGTACAGTACATGAAAAATCACAGGCATAACAATTGCCTTCCAATTCCTGCCAGCCCTGGTTCACTGCAGAAGCTCAGGAGTGTTTGGGGAAAGCCTGAACGTTCAAAACAAAAAACTTCACAACTGATTTTTTCCATTCTCACTATATACTCTGATTGCTCAGGGTAATGAGAATGCCAGAGGGGCTATCTTAGGTTACTCTGCTTGGGCAAGAGAACCACAGTCAAATACCAATGTTAAGTGTCAAATGTTCCCAGAAACCAGGTTCTACACAGTTTTTCTTTCTTTCTTTCTTTCTTTCTTTCTTTCTTTCTTTCTTTCTTTCCTTCCTTCCTTCCTTCCTTCCTTCCTTCCTTCCTTCCTTCCTTCCTGTCTTTCTTTCATCGTCTTTCTTTTCCCCTTTCTTTATATCTTCTCTTTTCTTTTTCTCCATCTCTATCCTTCCCCATCTTCTCCCCCCTCCTCTCTCATTAAAAAAAAAAGACATTCTTAGAATTCACTATGCAGGTTAGCCTTAGACTTGGAGTGGTCTTCCTGATTCTGCTTCCCAAGTGCTAGAACTAGACGTGTGCATCACCCTACCCAGGTCAGATGATCACAACTTGACTCACAATCCCTCTCAGTCTTGTTATAAGAAGGTGGAAAGAGGCAGCAATTCAAACTTAGGTGGTTCTTGAGAGTAAGAGACCCTAGAATCTCTTTTTGTCTCCTAGGTTTGCATCAACATCCAGGTCATGGCCTCATAGAGGAAGAAAGCACAGGCTGCTGAGGAGAAGAGAGAGAACACAGGTGGGTGGAGGCTGAGCCATGCTTCTGCAGCATCCCAGAGAACATGCCTCAGTGACAGTCTCTCTTAAAATTCTAAACTTTTTTTTTTTTGGCTTGTCAAATACCCTTCAGAATCTTCCATTCCTCATCCTTCTCAATCTTCTTTAAGATCATCAAGGTTTATTTAGCTCTCCCTTTTAGCTGGTTTGAAATAGTTCTGAATTGAGAGGCTAATGTTGGGATAAAGTGTGCCATTTGAGGTCAGAAAAATCACCAGTCAAGTTTTATTTCACAACAACCCCATACAGCCCCATATTCTTGACTCAACACAGTGAGCTTGGTTTGTCTTTGACAGGAATTCTGTCTTTCTGACTGTTCCTGAGCCCTATAGCATTCCTAGGGCTTTTGTGCAGTTTCCTGCTCTCACATAGATGAAAATAAATCAAATCTTTGTTGAGGGTTTTTTTTTCCTTCCCTTCTTTCTTTAAAAAAAAAAAAGAATATTACATTTTCTTTCTTTCTTTTTTTTTTTTTTTTTTTTTTTTTGCTAGTAGACATACCACCTTAAGAATTGTATTTGGGTAAATTTAGAAGAAGGAAAGTGAATAAAATCTCATTTTCATTAAAAGCTACATTCATGTACAGAGTCTTCCAATTAGAATTCTATAGAACTGATGATGTTTTGATATTTGGGATATAAACTATACTAGACTCTTAGTGTGATAGGAAAGAATTTTTGTGTTTCTATGGTAATTTATTTTAGACAGTTTTGCTATGATGATTAAAATGAAATATCAATTAGTGCACATAATTTAGAAATTACAATAAAGTCTTCCAGAATTTTAACTAAAATGTTCTTCCAATAGAATAAAAATAATTTTCTCCAAAGGGGTATCACCACAATTCAGGAACTATTTCTAATTTCTATACAGAGGTCCAGTTTTGTGACTTGGAGATCATGTTAAGAATTATAGTTTCAGTAGTGCTACATCAAGCAAAACCATTTTATTATAAGTAATAAAAGTAAATACAAGGCCCATAGTGCTCAGCCATATAATCTGGTCATCCAAGACGTTCTTTACTGCACTTGTCTAGTTCTTGGATAATCACTACATTATGTTCCCTGTAAAAATCAAGGAACTGCACTATGTCAGTGGGAAGGGCAGCGATTCTTACAAACAAAATCAAATGAGACAAAAGTAAATCTTTG
This sequence comes from Lophiomys imhausi, assembly GCA_907164525.1. NCBI lineage: Eukaryota > Metazoa > Chordata > Mammalia > Rodentia > Muridae > Lophiomys > Lophiomys imhausi. The sequence goes on from CAJQZJ010034075.1 coordinate 1,742,517, forward strand.
TATGTAGCTTACCAAACTGCAAAGCAAACATGGCCCTCTTTCCTAAATGGTCTTCTGCGATTAACCTCAAGAAACAAAATTTAATTATTTGGGCCTGTGAATTAGAAACCAGTGTTATGTAGACATGGTTCCAGGTACCATACAGCCAATTTATCTATTCTCTCTCTCTCTCTCTCTCTCTCTCTCTCTCTCTCTCTCTTTTGTAAGAAATGGCACTGAATAAATATTTATTACATTTTGTTATCTTAAGTGTCTTTAAAACTATCTGGCTCCATTTTACAAGATTCAAACACAAAGACTGGTCCTTCAGGAACTCCATTCCCAGAAACCCTGAGCAGTTTACACAGTTGCCCAGCTAGAAGGGAAGATTATTCCAGAAAACTGTAAAGTACAGAAGCCCTGTGGACAGGACTCACCCAGGGCTGTGCAGCAGGGTACAAGTTGGTCTAGCTAGTGGAAGTCAGAGTCCTAGACAATGGGCATGAGGAATGTATGGGAAGGGACTTCAGTATCCCATATGTGCTGGGAACTGAACCTGGCTCCTCTGCAAAACAGTATGCACCCTTAATCACCAAGCCAATAACCACAGTTTCTAAAATTGTGAGCTGAGGTTAATAAGCCCCAGCACTCTGATTTAGCAATGAAGATGAAATACAACCCTGCTTGAGGCTCTGAGAACTGTGTGGTGCCAGACATTTTTGTCATTGTGGGGGCACTGCAGAGTGCTTATTGGTGTAGGTCAATCATCCTATGTAGGTAAAAGTCAAGTGCTGGGGAGCCACTGGGGGTAGTGGCAAGATACTCAGAGTGGGTGCAAGGAGGAAGTAAACTATAATAAGTTACAAAGATTCAGAATAGACACACAAACTTTGAGGTACTCCCAGGAACTTCCATCTTCTGTGATGGAAGTCACAGAAGATTTTTTTTCCAACTTCTCAAGATGATATATGAATACATTGCTGATGAAGTTATTATCTCAAGTGAGGCCATTTTATGAAAGAAAGGACTTTACACACGGGTTCTAGGCCATGGATGGTCCCCAGATCCCTTTGTCTCTACATCATGAGTGCAAGGAGTTCAGACCTGTGTTGTATGTTGCCTGAGGCTCTTATAATTGTGTCACTGTCTGTGACTGACCCACTCCTACATCCCACAGTACACATCTTGTGGATCATGATAACTGGAAAACTAACCCCTTTCCCATCCCCAGGAGCCCTGATTCTAATGGTGTGACACAGGTATGGGAGAACACTGACCTAACAACTTGCTGACACATCCAATGTTGTCCTTGAAATTTACTTCATCTTTCATTGGACATGGAGCTGCTGTCAGAGCAGAAAACAGCAAGAAAATAAAATTCTATTTATATTTATGAAGCTTTTTTATTTTTATTTTTTGGCACATGGTCCAGATTTCTTTGCTCCAAACTACCTAACTGTCTCTGGAATTTAATAATAGCCGAGACTTACTTATAAAGTCACCAGAAAGTATGTTCCTACAGGATCAGATCTGCTTTACTATGTAATCTAAACTTGAAGATACCTCAATCCATGCAATCAGAGTTTCTTCCCCTCAGATCACTGAATTCTTAACATGCAGTTAAAAAGGCAGAATCAAATTCAACATAAAGAAGACCTTTTAGCAATGGATGATAAGGAATCAGAATAGTCTTCTAAGCAGAGAAGTTAACATTAATGTCACAAACGTGACAGACGCATGAAGACAATATGGTGATCTGTACTGTGTCACCGGAGAGATTTAACTAGAAACTGTACTGTCAATGCCAGGATTTTTCACACTGTTTCAGGCAAGTTTTACTGGGCGATAAGATCAAGCATACATGAGATAAAATATCCATCTGAACTGATGGGACCATTCTTTAAGGTACAGGGAAACTATAAAGTCATCTTCCAAATAAAATCAATTAAGATAAACCCTTAGACTGAGGTTAAAAAATTTTTTCTCTTTTTTGAAAGCTGATTTTTATTATGATTGTGTGTATACAATGTGTGTGTATGTGTGGGTGGATGGGTGGGAGGAGGACATTCATGCCAAGATCAGAACACAAGTTTGTGGAGTGGGTTCTCTTCTTCTGCTTCTAGATGGGCTCCAGGGAGTGAACGTGAATCATCAGAATTGCATGGCAAGGGCCTTTACCACAGAACCATCTCACTGGGTCCTATGCTAATGTTCAACCTAAGTAAGAAGCAGGACATAAAACTGGCTCTAAGGTATAATGAGAACAAACCTGCTCCGTGCTTACTGTTAACTTTTAAAAAGTGATGTATATGTGTGGAGGTATGTCTGCATGATGGTAGATGTTCACAGAGGCCACAAGCATCCACCTGGAACTGGACTTACATGAGCTGACCGACATGGGTGCTGGGAACTGAACAGAAGTCCTCCTCAAGAGCTGTGTGCTCATTTAACCATGGAGCCATTTCTTCAGTCCCCTTATCACTTCTACAAAATCCATAGGCGTGCTTGCAGAGCTAAGAATGGTGCTAGACTCTCTGGGGTTACAATCACAGCTTGAAAGCTCCTACAGCTTGCTCATAACATAGCTGTTCAGCATCCAGGGTCACTGTCACCCATGACCTGTGAACATTAAGGTCTTTGGCCTCAATTTTCAGTATATACAGGATTTGAATTTAGGGAATTGTTTGGTTATTATAGATCAAATATACTTAATATCACTTTTATTAGTCTATGATACAGTTCATCAAAAGCTTAAGATCATGAATTCAAATTTGCTTCCTGCACTATTTTACTTTCTAGGAGGTCAATAATCAAAATTCTGGAGAGTTTGGTTTTGTTCGTTTAAAAGCATTTTCTGTATTTACAAGTGGTGACAAGGACGTTGTCCAGTTACCTCTCCTGTTCACAGAATTTCTTCCTGAGCTTAAGTCTTATATTGAAATTCATCACTGTGGCAGTCTTGTAGAGTCAAAACTATATTAGAAACCCAGCATTTTAGTCACTTATCAAAGCTTGTTATATTTGAGACCATTTTTTTTTAAAATCTGGAAAAGTAAACCTAGTACAAGATGTATGATTTCTGTGAAAAAAATCACTTGTTTGTATCATATTTTAGGGAAAAAAGTACCACTGAGTATACAGAAACTGTTATCATGAGAAATTGTCCTCACTACAAATTGAAACCTCCAAGAAGACATCTGATTGACTTGAAAAATAATTGGTATCTTTCTACTTAATCTACATTAATGTAAACAATAAATCTTCTCTTAAACAAAGATTGTGTGACTCTTCATTTATCTTTTATGACAAGAGGACAAAGGTTGTGGCTTAATGAATGGAAAGAAGCAACAAGGTCATGTTTAAAAGCCTTACAGGTCAAATGTCTGACATCAGTGAACATTTTTTTGAAAAGCCCTAACATAGTAATTTCTATTTTAGCCAAACCTCAGGGGTCCAACTGCGACTTCTGGTAGGGAGAAAGAAAACACCATAATTTAGTAGCATAGAGACAAGCAATTGGGATGACAGTACCATACTACAGTGTATTCACCAGCATCTAAATAGGATTGGATTAGGTAGATTTGAAAATAATTTTGAAGCTTCAGGCTTTGAAAGTTGACAACAATTCCTTGTGCTGATAAAGGGAGGAAGAACAGCATATACTTTTATTTTGCATATGCATTGATCTTCCCCCCAAATGGATGACCTCTGTCATCTAGAAAGGTTATTCATAGATCTGAAGAGCCGATCAGGGTCATTAGTAACAATAGTAAACTAATCATCATTGCAATGGGACTTGACAAGTTTCTTTTCAAAGTGGATACTAATGTATTGATGCCTGTGAAGTTCATTATAGCAGTAATAAATCATTACTCTCCACAAAGTGATTTATAAGTCTGTTGAAGTGTATTATAATAGGCTGCCAAAAAGCTTTGCAGACACAAGAAGACCTTCTCCCAAGCTCCGCCCACACTGTGATAGCTAGTAGCGCCCACCATCGCCACAGCCAAGCCGTGGCAACCACAGCTGCCTCTTGTTTGTTTTAAAAGAGTCAGATTTTAATTCTGCATATTCTTAGTTCTGCCTTGAACTACTACTGTTTTAAAAATACTTTAAAATTCCTTTTCCTCTATTTTTTCCATAAAGGTGCATTGCAACCTTTCCTTAAATTTCAATTTTTTCCCTAGTCAGAATTAATTCCATAAGGATATTTGCATGCATGACAATATGCTGAATAAATTCATTCCAAAGTTCTGAGCTAAGATTGTAATCAAGTGATTCAAAGTGCAGCATGGGCTTTGTTTATAAGACTTACTTATAAACTCGTATAAAAATGTTTCTAACATTCCTATAATGGGCTGGCACGATGATAAAAGTGATAATAGCATTTGTATCTATTTGTAAAAGTGCTGCCAAGCCTGACCACCTGAGTTTAATACGTTGGACCCACAGTGGAAGGAGAGAAGCAACTCCTTTGAGTTGTTTTCTGACCTGCACATGCACAGTATGCCATGCATGTACAGACCACCACCAAACATAAATAAATAAAGAAGTATAGTAAAAACATAACTCTTTTACTGAGAATGAAAATATTAAATAATTTGGTTACAATGGAATTTTCTAATGCCTCAGGTAATTTTTTTTTTTTTTTTGGTTTTTCGAGACAGGATTTCTCTGTGTAGCCCTGGCTGTCCTGGACTCACTTTGTAGGCCAGGCCAGCCTCGAACTCACAGAGATCCGCCTGCCTCTGCCTCCTGAGTGCTGGGATTAAAGGCGTGCACCACCACCCTGGCAAAAGTTTCTATTTATATAGAAATAAAAGTTTCTATTATGTTTTCAACAACAGTAGGTGAAATTTTCAGATACTGTTCACCCTCCAGAAAAAGGAATAAGCTAAAGTTGAAACAATATTAACCTACTACAGAAAACAGAAAGGTTTTCTCACTACAAATACAGTTAATTATTCCAACAGGTGATGCATACTTAATTTAGGTATAGACCCAAAACAGAACAAAACAAAACAAAAATATTCTGTATCATTTGTGAGCAGTGTGGTAATAGAAGTGATTTATACCCCATTTTAAAGACATAGGTTGCTAAGCACTCTCTCTGCTCTTGGTAGTCAGATAGGATCTTACCCATTGCTAGCTTTAGGTGAAAAGCCGACACAGATTTGCTTATTTCTGGTTTCTTTCTGTCTGTGAGATAAAGCTGCTTCTTGCCATGTCACCCTTCTCATGGAGGCTGTTGACCTCTCCCCCAGATGGGCCTGTTCTATTGGGAGAGCAATGCACTTCTGTTTCTGCAGTTCTCTGCATTGGTAGAAAAGCAAGCCCATATCCCTCCAACCCAATTCTGAGTTCAGAATAACTTGCTGCTTGTCCTTGCTGGCTGTGTCCACAGCTTACTTCAACACAAAGGCTGAATGAGCCTGTGGTTAACAGTGGTGTGTTGAGGGAAGGTCTAATATCATTGCTTCTGATAGGATGAATTCAATGCTGAGATCTGGTTACCACCTCTTCTGAGGCATTCTCTTGAATGGTTAATAAAAGTCGCTTATAGACAAGTTAGCTGGGCAGAAAGAGTATAGGAAGGCGGGACTTCCTGAGATGAGAATAGGAATCCTGGAGACACACAGAGAATCCTTGTCTTTCCACTGGGAGACAAAGAAGGAGACAGACATCTTGAGAATGCTGGAAGGTAATCACAGGCACATGGCAGTTTGGGATTAGGTGATCTGGGTTAATTTAGAGTAGCTAATTGAGAGTCTGCCCAGCTAAGGGATAAGCATTAAACCATTAAGAGGTCTTGGTGTATTTACTTATTTGGGAAAAGACTGCAGTGGCTTATAGGCCCTCAGTCTAAGCAGTCCTGGGCTGTTGGACTTCCAGACTTCTGGACTCCCTGTGAGCCCAGGCAAAGCTCCTGCCAAGCTGCTGGTAATTCTACTGGCCTAATATAACAACTTATATTAATTAACAGAATTTAGGTTACAGGTGGTGTAGGCCACCCTTGGTCCTAGGGCTCTTTCCCCAGGATAAATCAGGCAACTGGTTAAGGCACACGGGCCAGGCTGCCCGCTCCTCTACCAAGACACTGGCTGCTCCGCCGGCTTAGTTTTACAGTTTATACTTACTAATAACTCCAATAATTAATTAAATTGCAGTTTCAGTGGTGAATAGGAGCCACCCCTCCTTTCAGGGCTCCAACTAGTGAAGAGTGCTCCATAGGTTCATGACCATGCATGGGTTCCTGATTTCTGTAATTGATTGGGTGATGACTTGTTATATTGGTCCCATAAAATTTGACTAGAGCTTCCTTAATGTAATGCAATGTATCTGGCAATGTCACTTAAAGTGCTTCCTAGGAAGGGCAATTTGAGCCACTGTGGTCATGTTACTGTATCACACCCTGTCTTCATCTACAACTTCCCCTGGAGACGCTAACCTTAAAGGCGGCTGCATGCTGAGGTTTCAGTGTTTTCACGTTTTTGTCCACCTGTCACCATTTATTCCTGATGAGCATCCCTAAATGCACTCTGCCAATTGACTGCGTCTGCATTGTCCAGATAGGAGCAAGCAAGCTGATGTGGAGGTGCCAGCTGAACCAGCCTCAAGATTCTCTGTCTCAAGCAAACTCCCACAGCCTCATCCAGCAGAATTCAGTTATCAGCTTGCTATTGCCACCCTGATACACCCCAAATGCCTAGACTCTGATTGAAAGACCAGATGTAATAAGATCATAATAGATATGGGGGCAAAAAGTTTTATTCCAAAATGCAGACAATTCAGATACTTTGTCAAATTATTTGTTTTACAAAAAGTAATTTTTGTTATGAAAACAACTAAACTGGCTGATTCCTTGCTTACATCAGAGGGCAATCTGGATTCTTTCCTTGCTGAAGCCAGCTTGTGGACTACACATACATGATTTTGAGGAGGGTTTCTAAAGTAGGAAGATCAGTAGCAAAAGAAAGATTTCATTGGGGTTCTGTGTTGATACTCATCACTGGGATTGTCTCTCATTTCATTTTTTTTGTCCAATTCTTGTCAGCTTTTTAGTATTCCACTTGTGGCAAGAAATGTCTATACACTGAACAACTAAAAATTATCACACAGGGTGTTCAAGTGGTACTCAAGTGGCAAGACAATGAAAGGTATATTCATCAAACAATTGCTGAGCAGCAATTATATATGAAAAATAATTTCTGTGTATTAAATTTGTATTAAAACTACCTATTATTTGTATAAGGTTTGCAATAGACTTTTTTGTAGATTTTCCAAGCATCTAACAAGTTCATCAAGGAGAGTTTTATCTTTCCTTCCCAATTTTTTCTTTCACTGATTGATTTCTTTCATGTAGTTTTATTCTGTTAAAGGCAATTGTTACAAGAAGTATCCTGGCCTGGCTTATTTTTACTGCATGAAATGATTGATTCTAATGTCTCCTTTGTAAACACAAGGCTATGCTGTGCTCAGAGAAATGTATTCCGTTCATTATGGAAGTAACCAGTGAGTCCAATTTTATGAAATTTTAGGAATGAACTGGACGATATGTAGAGTGAGAGATTTTGGAGCTTGCAGCTCTAAATGGGAAGTCTTAATCAAAGGCCTACTCTCAATGTTCAGGGATTTATGTGGAAGAGAGGGCAGGAAGGATGAGGTAATAATGTAGGACTCCAAATAAACAAGCAGTATCTTCGAGATACAACAGGACTAATGTTCGTATAAACTCACACAATCTGTGGCGGCATGCACAAGACACGTATGTATAGGTTTGAGCCAAAAGAGGGGAAGTGGGCATAAAGTCCCACCCCTAATCAAGAAGCTGCCTGTAGTTAGTACCTGCTGGCAAAGAGAAAACAAGTGTTCTCCAACAGACTGCCAGTACGTTTATCAACCTCACTCCAAGGCAAGCCTGGTGCCTGACAATAGTTGATAAACATAAAATAAACTCCATGGGTTCTTTTTTGTATGTGGGATTTTTGTTTTGTTTATTTTTTGTGTTGGCATATTTTGTTTTTTGTTTGTTTGTTTATTTTGATTTTTCTTCTTTTTGATTTTCTTTTCCTTTTTTTTTCTTCTAACAGACAGAAAGAATATGAAGTTTGGCGGGGAAGGAGATGAGGAAGAATTAGAGGAAGGGAAAACATTATCAAAATATCTCATATGAAACAATTTAAATAAAAAAGGATGAGACATTAATATTTTCTAACACGGTTAGGTCTTTAGCATGTGACTCCTGTGGCAACAACGCTTTTTCTAATATTGAGTCCAACAATGAAATAAGGGTTTCTTAATCAGAAAATATTCTTACTATTAATTTCTGTTTAGTAACATTGTACTTAGCCAAGGTTGGTGGCAAAGGCTTCTAAACCAAGCTACTTAGAAGCAAGACAGGAGGTGTACAATTTTAAGGTTGGCTTGGACTATAGAGAGAGTTCAAGGCCACCCAGAGAAACTGAGGTCTGGTCTCACAGTAGAAAGAGGAAATAGGGCCAGGATGGAGCATTTTCAGCAGAGCACATGCCTGGCCTGCATGAGGCCATGGATTCAATTTTGAGTTCTGCCAAAAATAAAAAGCAAATAAAAGTTTTATTAAGGCTTTTATGTTGGTGTAGGTTGACCTCTCACTTGATTTTTTTTCTTTTTCTTTTTTTTTTTTTTTGTTCCACTGCGGTCATTTTAAAATAAATGTTATGCTTCCTTGATAAAACAAATAAACAAACACAGATCAAAAAGAACAGGAACATAGACTTTGTTACCTATTAATGGGACAATTTGCCCTAGGAGTGCTACCATGTAGGCCCCCAGTGCAAGAGGAAGCTCTCAGCCCACATATAACTGTTGAACTGAGAGGGGCTGATTTTTTAGGGACACTCCACATCGCAGGAATGGGATGGGTGGGAGAGGGTGGAGCGAGTAGGAGGGAGGAACTGGGAGGGGTGGAAAGAGGGCACTATGATGGAGATGTAACTTGATGTAATAAATAAACATTATAATAAAAAAACAAACAAACACAGAGTTGCAGATTTGCCTTTCCCCCAATGTTTTGGAGCAGCTATGAAAACTTGGAATATTTGTTATGGCTCTTCTTTAAGCCTCTTGGTAGTTAGTGATGCTATTTTTATTAGTAGGGAAACAATTTTGACAAGTTACTAATTTCTTGTCATCAGCTTTTAGTTTTTCCCAAGGGGATGAGTTTTTAAATAAACTGTATCCTTACAGACATTCAAATCTATTTACCAAAAATTAAGCAAAGTAATCTCTTATGGGTCTCTTATTTTTTTCACATTCTCTGTTTATTGTATGTATTTTGACTTTTTCTTTTTTTTTTTTTTTTTCGAGACAGGGTTTCTCTGTGTAGTACTGGCTGTCCTGGACTCACTTTGTAGACCAGGTTGACCTTGAACTCACAGAGATCCACCTGCCTCTGCCTCACAAGTGCTGGGATTAAAGGCCTGTGCCACCATGCCCAGTTCGATTTTTTCTTTTTTTAAACTAATCTATTTTACTATATTTTTTAAGAACTAGTATTTATCTCTCCCAGTTCTTTTTTATCACTTCTTAATGTGTGTTTTTTTTGCTTTTATTTTTAATGTTTAATTTTTCTTGAGCTTATTTTTTTCCTTTCCTAATCTCCCTAGCTTTTAAATTTAACTTAATAATTTCATTTTATGGACTTTATGTCCTTACTAATATAAGCACTCAAGACCTCAAATCCTCATATAAATAGAACATTAGCTGTATTTTCTACATTCTGCCATGTCTTATTATATTTTCTTATTTTTGAGAAAGCCTCCAATCACTTAGAAAAGCCATTCATAACAGCAACATAAAACATAACCATTAATAAGTAGCTAGCAATAAGTTTCAAGGAACTTATAAGACATATTTAAAAAAACATATTAAAACACTATTGACAGTTACAAAAGAAAACTGAAAACTAGATGTCTCTTCCTCCACCTTGAAGAGGCCTGACTAACACCCAATGCTGTTTCTACACATCAGCTTAAAAGCACAGTGTGGTGCACAGTGAGGTACCAAGGTGGGAACTGTATAATTGTTTTGATGTAGGGGTTTAGGTCATTGGTCAGAAAGCACAAGTATCAGAATTTCCAGATGTAGCCAAGAAGAACAACGAACAAAGATAAGGACTAACAGATACTAAAAGCACTGACAGTCTCGAAGTAAACCACAAGGCTAGAGTTAGTATAGGAATAAACAGAACATGGGACATAGACCTGAAATAGACTCAATTATATTAAAAAAGCACCTAGACAAGCCACTGGCACCAAACTGCAGAACCAAGGCTGCCTGCTCAAGGAGTGTCATGGGTTTGGATGGCAAGCCTGCAGAAAAAGGTTAAACAGTGTCCTTACCTCCACGTTAACACCAGGATAACTTCTAACCAGTTTACCTCCAAAGTGTTCTTAATTATATGAACAAAGGTGGGTAATTATAATTATATAGCCAAGTCAAGCCTGTCACTGGGCAAGAAAAATCCCTTGGTTCAACTGTAGATAGGATCCTGTCCAAAAAGGACAAAACTTGAAAGCAGTTAATTTGACAGCCTAGCTCTGCCAAGACAGGGTAAGCAAGTCCTTCATAATTCCTGCTTTATAATTAATGTCTGCCAGAGATATTGGGCCAAGAGGCTGAAGACAGATGCCTTAATGTATGGAGAGAAATTGGGGACTGTCCAGGCAGCCAGTTGTCTGTCATTTCTTAGTTTTGGAAGCTGTTGCTGGCTCTGCACATCCTGTATAATCAGATATATGTATCCTTCTCAGGTCTCTGATGTGGTTGAAGACTAGATAGTTATGGTCCCACAGTTAAACTGTAAGTTGTTTAGGAATCAAAAGGATGTTCTAGGTCTAAGAATATGTTCTTAACTTGATAATGCAAATTAGGATGGAAAATGAATTAGGCATAGAACTTCAAACTCATGGAGATAGATGGATAATAGAATATTAATATAGGTTGCCAAATTTGTATGGACTGGACATTAGGAACGTATGTTATACCTTTTAATTTTCATAATTGTGGCCTAATTATAAAAAAAGAATTATGAGTTCTGAGAGAAGGGGGAGGGGGTGGAGGGAGAGGACTGTGATGGAGATGTAACTTAAATAAATAAACGTTAAAAAATTACATAGCCAAGTTTTTGTTACCAATCTGATAGGTCAAAATCCAAAATTTGATACAGTGAAGGAAAGCAGTCAGCCCATATGTAGGCAGTGCCAATGTAAATTAGTAAAACACACAGATGGTGCAGTTAGGTAAATCTATTACAACCACAAATTTTTAAATACAGAAATCCCACCAGTGTATTTTTACCTCACAAACCAAAAAAAAAAGTTTACATAGGCTCTGCCTTGCACCTTTGTCTACAACAGCAAAAAATGGAGAATAAAGTTTGTTTTAATAAGATATTAGCTAGTTGAATTTTAGAGAATTAACAAAATGGGAGACTATGCAACAATAAAAACAAATGATGAAGTAACAGTTATCATTTCAAGGATGACAAAATAAATAAATAAATAGAGAGAGAGAAAGAAAGAAGAAAGGAAAGAAAGGAGTTAAAAGATGGAGAGATAGCTCTATGGGTTAAGTGTTTGATGTGCAAGCACAAGGACTTGAGTTCAAATCCCCAGCACCCATGGAAAAGAAAAAATGGGTGCATTGGCAAACACCCATAGCTCCTGTCTCAGGTGGGGCAAAGTAGATGGCTCCTGAGGCATACTGGTTAGTCACTCTACCAGAAACTGAAAGCCAATAGTTCAGCATAGGAAAAAAAAAACTGTAAAGATTTAAATTAGGAAGACATCTGACATCAACCTCTATCTTCTCCATTCCCAAACATGGGGTGTATGTACCTCTTTTCCATAGGCAAGCTCACACACACACACACACACACACACACACACACACACACACACACAC
>CAJQZJ010034075.1:1754451-1781061 GCA_907164525.1 Lophiomys imhausi
CACACACACACACACACACACACACACACACACACACACACACACACACACTGTACACAGAAACACATTTATACAATTAATTTTCAAGTGAATAAATATAAATATAAATTAGAAAGTAACGTATTTTTAAAATTTATTTGCGTCTGTGTACATCTAGGCACTTGAGAGCAGTTGCCCTCAGAGGTCAGGCAAGGGTGTCAGATCCCTCCCTGGAACTGTAGTAACAGGTAGCTGTGAACTGCCACACATGGGAACTGAACTTAGGTCCTCTTCAAGAGCAGCAAGCACATGTAACCACTGATCATCTTGTGAACCCTAGCACATAACCTTTATTTTTTAAAATGTGGGAATAGAAGGAGACCTTACGTGCAGGAAGAAGGCTGCACATGCAGAAAGGAGACCTGGTTTCTTTGTTTGCATAAAAGTGGTGTAGGCATGGGAGATGGAGAATAGGAGGGTGTTTTATGGGTTAGTATTATGTGATGGGAATTCCTATAATTAATAAACATATACCCATAATTTACACATGATCTTCATATGAATTTAACAGTAACACATGTATAATATGGAAAAAGAACTGTGAGCGATAGATAACTCTTTCACAGCTTCCTTGGAAGATTTCATGTCTTAAGGAGTTTGCACAGTGGAAACCACGCTCAAGAGCTGAATTACCATGCCCAGAAGACTTGACCCAGTACAATTGCAATGTGTGGATGCTTGGAAATTTGTGTTATATTGCTAAGTTTTTATTTTAGCATCAACAAAAAGTTCATTACTGGCTATTAAGAGTTCAAGTTTCAAATACTATGATGAAAATATTCTTTTAACATTATAAAAATGAGGTTTCTGATTAAGCAAACCCTAGAGGCTATATATGTTGTGACATATGACTCACAGCTTTCCAGATGGTTATGTATTATTCAGGAAGGATGAGTGTGAACATGGAAAAATAGTTTTAAAAAGCTATGCTGGTGGAAAAATTAGACAAGTAAGGTTTAATCATTCTTCACTTTTTTTTTTTTTTACAAAATATTTAATGTCTATACTTTTGATAAACATCTCTATGGATATTAGTAAAAGGATATGTTTGATAAAGACATCTATAACTTCACTAATTAATGAGATATGTCATGTACAAGAATGGTTAGTATTTCACACTGGCAAGAATTCAAACATGTATCCCATGTAACTGTCATTTCCAGAGTACAGTCTGGTAGAGAATGCAAGGCATGCCTCAGCAACGAAGATGGAATTCACACAGTGGAGAGAGGTGCACAGTCAGGAGTCGAAGGCTCATCTCAGAGTATCATGAACTGAATTTTGATAGACTGAGAAGAATCTTAGGAGACAGAGGAAAGAGAATTAGAAATATTCAGGTCATGATAATTATAAATGGGTAACAAAAACACAGAGAAGGTTTTTACATGGTAAGGTGTTTAGTTTTCTTAACATTTGCATTGTCTATATGGAGAACAAATTGGAGAAATAAGCCTATAATTGGAGGTGAGCTGTAGGTGGAACAACAGGGCAGTAGGGAGTACAGGCAATGAGGTCATAAATAACAAGGGTCTCATATCACCTGTAGTACTGCCCACAAGTATCTTTTCTAGTGGATGGAAAACAGTAGCACAACAAAATTTGCTGAGCATTGAAATGATGTAATAAAAGAAAAGTTTAAAAGAGTTATTTTGATCATAACAACTACATGGAGGAATGGGAGAAAAAATAAGTACTTTTGAATCAGAACACACAAAAGATGGTCCCTCTTCTGTCACTGTGAGAAAGTTACCTGACAGAACAGCTTAAAGTAGAAGGATTTGTTTTTACTCACAATTTCAGAGGGTTAATTCCATGTTTACTTGGCTAGAACAAGATATCATGGTGACAGGAACATGTGGCAGTGGGTAACCGGACACATCAAAGCAGAAAGGAAGGAAGGGATGAGAGGAAGTGGGCAGAGAAGTGAGGGTAACTTCAAGGACTCACCTCTTTTCTTCCAGCCAGTCAAACTTTCCAGATAATAGGAAAATAGTGTCCCAAGCTGGGGAGAAGAGTTCAAAGCATGGGCCTATGTAGGACTTTACAGATTTGGTTCACAATAGTACCTAATTTTCTCTTGTTTAGAATTGTTAGAAGAGCCTCTGCCTTGGGACAGAGAAAGTAAAAATAATGTGATGGATAAAGCTGAGAGGCACTGTAAAGACAGAGATTGTAAGTAGAAAGGATGATACTGACATTTCAGGAGGTAGTAACAAGGAGACCAGTAAATACACTCAGTCAACATTGCAAGGAAACTAAGCTTAAGATACTAGCAGAAAACCCAGAAAGGGGTGTTTTCCAGGCATGTTAAAGTCATGGAATCTGAGTTCACAAAGCAGAGCAGTGAAGGAAGCGTCCACAGATACTTAAGCAAAGCTATGGTTAAACCAGGAAGCCAGCTGAGGTGCTCATCCTCAGGACTGTAGGAGCTGATGAAGCTAGTGACGGAGTTAGACATTTGGAATCACATACAGGTGGGAAGTCATCTTAGAGATAAGTCTTCACGGCATTAAGCACACTTATTTTCCTTTTAGAGACAAACAAGTTGAGGTTGTAACATGTGCAAAGCAAGACAAACGATCTTCCTTAATTCATAGATGGAGAAGAAGGCCATATTTATGATTTTTGAAGGAAAAGAGAGATGGGACAAACAGTTGGAAAAATCATAATGTTCAGGGAGTTACCAGTTTCCTTTTAAGAAAATAAGAGTCCTAAAGACAATTATAAGTAGAAGGGAGTCAATCCAAAGTAAGAAGCCAAATATTTATAGCTGCTAAGCTAGATAAAGAAAAATAAACAGGAAAAAAGGAACAACAACAATAAAACCCCAAAATTAAACAAAATGAAATAAAATAAAATGGCCTCATTATCGGATGCAAAAGGTAAAAAACGGCAAGAGGACTAAGTCAATTGTATGCCCTGCACTGTCTGTGATTTGAGGGGAATGGAGGTAAAGTAAATCCAGGAACTCCACAGTATGGGTGGTGGTGGGTGGAGTCACACCTCACCCTCATGCCTCCAAAATCCCATTTCCCTGACATATTGCTTATGTAAAAATGGGAGATTGGTGGAAATCTGAGTATATCAGGATGGGAATGAGGAAAATTGACAGACGTTTTCTCAAGTTACTCTAATTCCCTTGTGAGATGGAAAGTCAGCTCCATTGTTGAGCTTGGAAGCTGAGTATCTGGAAAGCCTGATTTGAACATTATGTCAGATGTAGGGAGAAGTGTAGTTTTATGTGACATTTAAGTCCTATCTGCAGACTCTCCTCAGGGAGAGGACATGGTCTATGTTTTTAAACTTTCACCCAGAACAATGGCAGTTTCCTAAGATTCTCCTGTTACTGTCACTGAGTTCCTGCCGCTCATTTTCTAGACTATATGTTTGCACTCAGATCACACTGTAAGTGAAGAGGGACAGTGAGACAGACTTTATGTGTGAAAGACAAGAATTCCACTACTATGGGAGGAAACCCTTCTCTAAGAACTTTAATCATCAAGCGTTTTAGCCATTTCAGAATTTGTCATCATCATAACTGTTGTGCCTCACTCTGGATTTTACATTTTTCACTATCAAATATATTTTTATGTGCTTATCTACTACCCAAACCTGAAAGCAACATGCTGCAGTTAGAGCCAGAGAAATAATTAGCTTCATATCTTCATTCCTTCTTTGTAACAGTCAGTGTTCTAGTTGTCAGTGTTTCTTCATTTTATTACATGCATGCTTGCAAGAAGGATGATTGCTTCAGTTTTAGAAACCACAAAAGTATAAGGGAGGCATATGTGAGGGGTGGGGAGGTAGGGAGAGAAAAAGGGGGAGGTAAGGATAGACCTCTAGTCAACAAATCAATAAGGGGTGTTTTCTTCTCCACACAGAATAGTGCTACTTCCCTGGTGTCTCTCAGCCTAACTGGCGAAAATGAATAAACACACTTGAAATGTCCCCGTACCACAATAAAATGCACTTGGATTATAGTTGCTTGATGGATGCTAGGTATGTTGCATCTAAAACAGATAAAGAAGAATGTGATCTGATTTGGGACTCCCTTAAAAGTATCAGACTACTAGAGAACTCTGACTTTGCAGGGACTTTGGTGAGGTGCCATCAGTTAGATAAAAATCATATCAATTAAACCTGATTCAGTTGTAGGCTGTGTGTGTCAATGTCTTGGCTGAATGTGTGGGTTGAACGGTTCCCAGAAAATCTAAGGAGAAGTACCATGTTGCCAATCAGTGTCTCATTGTCTTGAGTCTTTTTACTTCACTTAGTAAAGACCTTGGCAAGTCTTTTAACATTCCAGTTCTCCCATTCACCTAACTACAAAACAGCTCATTGATGCTCAAGAGAGTTCCAGAAGCAACTGTAGGGGCTAAACATCAGAATTATGAAGACGTCGGCCACAATAAGAGAAAAGAGCAGAACTATGTGATGACCTGTTTCTAGAAATACCTAGAAGCAGATGAATTTGTTGGCTGAAACCATTTGCTTGAGCTCAAAAACTGTACATGTTCGAGTACAATGTCGTTCTGTTACTCTGTCACACCAAATCGCTTATTTTGTTTTAGTTGTCATTTAAATCCAACAGTGTAACTACTTCATGTCTATAGTAAATACGTAAAGTTTAATTTGCCTGGGAATTGTGACTTACCCTTCAAATTGCTTCAAGTAGAACACTTATGCAGATGTGTGTGTGAAGATCCACATACAAACACAACTATGACCTTGAGAAAAACGGAATTCTCCATAATTTCATTTTATTGTTGGCTGTCTAGAAGAAAATATTTATTCACTTTCCCTAAAAAAATTATTTACTCTTCTCTATATATAGAAAAGTCTGCTCATCCCAAGTATTATCCAGTTCAGATGGTGCTCACTGTTTAAGTAGTCAGCACTCAAGGCACATGGATCAAATTGTTTACTGATAGCATTTTCAAAACTGAAAATATAATTTAAATTGCACGTATGCTTTTTAGTGTATGTGCACAAAAATGTTAATTCTCTATAAAAGGAGGCAATGATAATCTTTTGGAGGCTATATTTTAACTCTCTAATAAAATAAATCAACCCTTGTTCTAGTTTGCAGAGATACATTGACCTTAGCTACATAAAGTGGGTTGCTTGTCTTTCTTGAGAAACACCAACAAAGCGCTTCACAAGGCTAAGCTGGCTTTCCACACAAGTAAGTAGCAGAAGCCTTCAAACACTTCACTTGAAAATATAGCTGAACACTGGTCTCAACTTCAAAACTGTTTATGGTGCAAATGAGAAGGCGATCAAATGAAAGGAGTGAATTGTAAATACACAGGGCATGTGCCCCATTCCTAGTTAGCTGGTGAAGATGGGGGCTTCTCTTGGTGTTGGCTGGAAGGCACCCTTCCTCTGCTAGAAGCTAAATGTACTAGCTTTATGAAAGTTAAGAATGAGGATCTGCTTTTGAACGCAAAAGACCATTTGGCATCATTACCATGGGCTGCTCTTTGGCTTACTGGAAGCTGGATTGGAGAGAAAGCATCCTTTGTTTTCAACTATGCTGAAAATCTTCCTAAATTGTACCCATATCCTTCAAAATAATAGCGATCTAAGGCCACTTTTAATGTTTTATGAAAGTTCAAAATATTGTCATACTGTGAGACATGAGTCAGTTTGGGACTTGGGGATTCCTAGGTGATTCTCCATGCTGCTACAGGAAGGGGCTGCAGGAATGTTGTAGCATTTATTCCCCATATGCCACTGAAGCTCAGAAGACAACATCTGCTATCCCCATTCTTCAGATGAATGAGTAAGGACTCTTTGGGCTAACTGTCACTCAAAGTCAGTAACGTAGCCCTAACAGCATGAGAGTTTTCTTCACTCTTAGGAATCATGCCCTCCTTTAAAAAACTGATGATGTTTAGATGACCTAAGGGGTTTGTAGGGAAACGCTGATCTTGCAGGCTTCACTGAGGTTCCTGTTGGGGCATTGTGTAGAGCTGAACGGTCCCAGCGACATTGGATTGCCGTGGTGGTTGCAGGCCCCCGATGGAGACAGCTATTGAGGAAGTCTGCCAGGCAGAATCAGCTGGGTCACTCGTCCTCCTTGGTGCCTGATTCTGCTCTCTGCTGAGGTTTCCACTGTCCAGCCGTCCCCGGGATCCCCTAATGGACGCCAGTAATCAAGTTGCTAAGAGACAAGCAACATTTGCTTATCTACATACAAGAGATGGATAGGGCATCTTCAAAAACCCCAAGAGATCTGCAGAATATGGCATTCAAAGATGTTATCTTAAATCAAGAATTTTTTTTGATATCGAGACATATCAGCGCCTGACAGCACCCCATATTCTACTCCAAGTAGAAGATAAGCATTGAAGAACCTCCACTGTAAGATGGTTGAATTAGTGGCAAGCCTATCTCTTGGCATGAAAAAACCCCTTGCACCAACTGCAGACAGACTGCTGTCCAAAAAGGACAAAACTTGGTAGCAGGGAAGTCGACAGCCTAACTCTGCCAAGACAGGGTAGGTAAGTCCTTCATAATCCCTGCTCTACAACAAATGTCTGTCAGAGAAACAGGACCCAAAGGCTGAAGACTGAGGCAGGAATGTATGGAGAGAAAATGGGAACTGTCCAGGCAGTCATTGGTATGTCATTTCTTAGTTTTGGAAGCTGCAGGCCCTGCACTTCCTATATAAGCAGATATATTTATCCCTCTCAGGTCTCTGAGGTGGTTGAAGAATAGACAGCTAGAGTCTCATAGCTAAATTTTGAACTGTTTAGGAATCAAGAGGGTGTTATAGATCTAAGAAGATACTCTTAAAAGTGTGTTGCAAGTTAGTATGAATGTTGAGTCAGATATAGACCTTTAAACTCATGGAGATGGTTAGATAGTAGAATGTTAAAGTCAGGGGCCAAATATGTATAAAGTGGACATTGGGAAGGTATGCTGGGCCATTTAACTCTCATAAATGTGGCATATTTATATCTGTTGTTTTGTATAATACTTACTGTTATAAGAGAAGGAACCATCTGTTGGACTGAAAGGGGAAACTTCTGGGGGGAAGAGGGTGGAAGGGCGGGATAGGAAGGGGGAATAGGGAGGGGTTTGTGACTGAGATGTAACTTGAAGAAAAAAAAATAAAGTATTAAAAAAACTGATGATGATGTACAAGGAATAAGAGAAGGAGCTATGCTTAATATTGTTTTTGATATAATTAGTTTTTCTTAAGACCATTGCTGATTACAATATGTCTGGTGATTATGTGCATTCTTAACAATTCTGGTGATTTATTTGGAATGTGACCTTCCTATTTTTAAAGTATAGTTAGTATTTAGAAAACAGAAAAATATGACTCAGAATTCTATCTACATAAACAAAAAGATTATGATTCTTTATGCATAAGGATATTATATATAGGCAAACTTACATGGTTTGAAACCATCCATTTTATATGTATATTATGTAAAAAATAACATAAACACTGAAATCAAAGTATGGTGCACAGGAGATGGAGCTTGGAGAGGTGTAAGCTGCTGCATAGAGCACTAGTGACTCAGGGGGATGCTTCTCACCATCAGAACCTGTTTATGCTGCACATGTAGCCCGGGAGTTTAGGCTGGCTCAGCATGTCTCCTTTCACTTTTCTTGACTTGAAGATCCTGTGACCTGGCCTCCTGTACTGCAGTCACTGGCTGCTCTCTAACAACAGTTCTCTTTTGCCTCTGTACAACACAGCAGATTGTTTAGTTTGGGGATGATGCTCTGGAAAGAGTATCAGTAAGCACATAGCTCTTCAGCTTGTTTGTTTCCTGGGGATGAATCCAGAGTGATGCCTACTAGACCAGCAATCAACTGCTGAGCCACATTCTCAGCTACTTTTTACATTTTCATTTTGGGGGTAGGATCTCACTAAGTTTGTCTCCCAGACTATCTTGGACCCAAGATCCTCCATCATCAGCTTCATTAAGTATGGAGTTACAAGCATGGCCATCATGTCTGGCTCTACACTAGGTTTTAATGCTTGCTTAATTCCTCCAGCACCAGTTTCTCTGTCAACAAAAACATGGCGCTCGTGTGCCTGTTTTAGACAGTGTGAAGACTAAATACTGTAATGTAGCTATAGAGATCCAGCAAGAGCCTGAGCTGCAGTTCGTGACTTGAGTGTATAAATTATTTCACAAAAAGGATTTGAAGAATATCCAATAAGTCTTGAGTCAGACATTCTGTTCACTTTGATTTTTCCTAGCCCTAACGTTAATAAGATTCTAGTGTCCATAATTCTGAGTCTCTACATTTCATTTTCCCTCCATTTCACTTGAGTATAAATCTCTCTGCTGTGATCTGGATGATGAGCTGGCCTGTGGCTACAATGGAGGCTTCAGCAATGGACTCCTGACTACATGAGTATGCTGATAACACACAGAAGGGATGGTCTCCCTCAACTTGTGGGAAGCTAGCTCTGCTGTTGTGCCTCACACACTAGGTCATAGTGGAAACATTTCTGAACTGGTCCTTTGAACTCCATATTACCCAACTATGCTTTTAATCCATGATTACCTGTGAGAGGAGCTGTCGGTGCTCTAAGTCCCCCTGCCCCAAGTGTCGGCTTAGTACAGCTCTTCAGAGTGGACCAGAGAGCCCGCACAGGACAGGGACGACACTCACAGCTACTCACTCACTTGCATCATGCACAAAGACATTGCTGGGACTTATTTTAGCACATAGTCCTGAATCATGGCTGAGACACATGCATTCTGTCCCAAGAGGCACAATCACACGTGAGGCATATTTTCAGGTTTGTTTGTTTGTTTTTTTGGGCAAAGTCCATTTCTTTTCCTAGACTACGGCTCTGAATGTGTGAACTCTCAGAATATTACCTCTGAATGTAATAAAAATATATCTCTAATAATTGCATCCACCTTCTATTATCACCACCGACAGTGTGAAAAATTAGGTCAATTAAACATTGCATTACATAATGACTTCATAGAGATAGAAGACTCTAGATTTAAGCTCACCTATATGAAGTCACAATTTTCCCTGACTTATGACCACCATTTTCACTAATTATCACTTATTTCTTATGTTATACACCTTTGTTTTATTTTCAGTTAGTATTTGATTTATTTCATTAATCCCTTTCTATCTACATGGCAGCTTTCTAGAAGGTGGGTGCCGAGCCCTTGGCTACTATAGAATATGTTAACATGTCAGTAAAACAATGCCTGTGAAGACAGTGTCTTCACAGCGCATTCCGGAGGGCATAAGCCATATATCACAGGAGCATGCCGACCACAGGGTGACAGAAGCCCATCGTACGGAGAAATGCATCACTCAAAATCAAACTGCAACACCAAGGAAAACTCAGCAATGCATCTCTGCTTCTTTTTGACCTTCTGTTGTTGCTTATTTGAGGATCCTGGCAACTGTCAGTGATGGAATATTCATGAGGCTATAGTCATTCCAAGACTGAAATGTTAGATTCTGCCACTTTTTCATAGATGGATGCAGAAGTGGGATTTCATTTAAATAGAAGTCATAAAAAAAAAAACACATCCTACACACATGAGTCAGTAAGAACTGTGGATGAACTATGAATGTGATTTCCATGAATGATAAATCCTGTTAACCTGTCTACCTTGGATATTTTTATCTTTGTTTTTAATTTGGGTGGTTTGGCTGTATATCAAGGGACTGGGAAGCTCTTTATTGTTTATAGAAAAAAATAACTAAAGGTTTCATATTAAATGGAATAGTAATTTTCCATAATCACATGTGACCTAATAATGAGGTCCTAAACTGTAGTAAAGCATTTGAGAATAAACAAAAACATAAACATATTTTCAGTCACTTTTCTCCATTGAAAATCCTTCTGCTTGTAGGCACATGGTAAACACAGGCAGGCACAGTCTCATAATTCTAAGCAAACATCAGAAAGAGTTTTCAATTTCTCTTTCTCAATAACTCCATAGGATTATTATGAGTGTAATAATTTTATGTTGAAGTGGGATTCTGCTTTATTAAACTCATTGTTAATCAAATAAATCATGCTCCCTCTGGAATTTCAATTTACCCCTTTGCAAAATATTAGTAGTAATTAATGTTTGATTTATTCACATTTGATTACTCATATACAGCTTGAAAGCTCAGCTCTCCCTTCTTCAAGCTGTCTTGATTTACCTTTAGTTACACTGGAAAGTTAAACATATAGTCCCCACAGTTTCCAGTTGGTTTTAGTAACATGACTGCTAATATATACATGAGTGAAACAAAATGCACTTAAATATTGGTTTTAGAGAAAGAACTCCTATTGCTTCTGAGTTTCAAATGGCTGTGATATTGTAGCAAAACAACAGGTTGAAAGTTTCAGTTGGTGTGAGCAGGGAGCCCACGAGAACAGTTTCTCACATTGAGGATGCAGAGGGCAATGGGGCACACCAGTAGGCAGCCCAACTGTCTGTGCTCAACTTCGCCTGAGTCCAAGTTGCTCTACATCCCAGTTCTGTTCTTTCTCAGAAAGAGTCTTGTGATTCCTTTGCAATGCCAATTACAGGAATGAAAAAAGTCTGCTACCCCTCAGAACAGCCTTTAAAGACCCTATCTATGACTTCATAGCTGCTTGCCCACAGGAAGCTCACTGTCTACCCCAAGACTCAATGCTTACACTCATCAACTCCAATTCAGGCTCTATCTGTGTTTATTGAGCATTTATTGCATGTATGGTTACACATCTGATCTTGAGGTTGGCAGGCAATATCATTTCCTGTAGAGGCTACTGAGATCCTAAAGGTCCAACAGTTTGGCTGAGGATACACAGTGAGGTGCAGCCCTGATCTATCTGGTCCTGTCACTCCAAACCTAAGGTGTTTTGCAGGAAACTGCCTTTTTGATGGCAGCTCCTGGATATCTTCTGTCAGAGGCTGGGTGTAAAAGTTGAATGCAATTATGTACACGGGTTTCTTGGCAAGCTGCCATGAGATGCAAGGCATGGACTAACATGATGTGTTCTCATCTTTTGGCCTTTGCTTTGCACTATCTGGTTAATGAGAGTCCAGCCTTCTGCACCCAGAGAGTGTCATCCCAGCAGACTATCATTTTAGGAAGATAAATCATTGATGCAGGCAAGTACCTTCATTTTCAATTCTTATCAGAATCTAGATGTTAGAAACCAGTCTTCTTCTTGTTGTTAAAGATAACATGTCTCTCTGTTTTTGCTAAATATTTTGAGATTTGTTAAGCAAAGCATGATGTATAAATCTAATACAGAACTGCAGCAGAATTCTCAGATGAGAACTTCATTTTTAAAAGAGAAAGCTGGGTCAGTTGTTTAAATCTGAAGGGAGCAATGCTACTATGTCATTTTAGTTAAGCTAAGAATAGCTGAACACCCTTTGTCAAGTGAAGCCAAGAAGCTGTAGGAGAAACTTTGTGCTCTCTCTCTCTCTCTCTCTCTCTCTCTCTCTCTCTCTCTCTCTCTCTCTCAGTAGCAATCAATGTTACTGCCTCAAACTGAAAAGATGTCTACCTACATGGATATGTTTTAATGAACGTAGGTCAAAATCCAGTTGGATTCTAAGGTTAACTCCAAGGCTGCCATTTCAGAAGATTGTCCTTTCACTAATAATCTATGTGAGGAATTATTCTATATAAATTCTTTCTATTTACAGTGATCACTAGTATTCCCATCTGTTTCTCTCAGAATTCACTTACTCTAGATCTGGTTTGAATAATACATTTCCTTATGGACAAAGAAGCATTGATGGAGTAAACAGTGGAATAATTCAAGCCTCTTTTCCAACCAGAGGTTAGGTTATCATAAAGTGAATCATGTACTCGACATTCATAAACAAGATGTTACATAAACAGCCACTGGACATGTAATGGTTGTGATTTAAGAAATACATTTTCCAGGCACACAAGAGTAGATGAATAAATGTGCTATGTTTGGCCCAGGCAGATAAAAATACATTATGAAACATCCTAGGTATATATAAGAAGATAGTAAAATGGATGAAATAGGGAGCCAAAAGAAACTTTTATATTATATGTATGCAAAATTTAATGTATATTAACTTTTATTTAACTGTTTCCATTTTAAGGTATTTTTAACTGCTTTGTCAGCTTTGGGTTTTTACAGTTTCTATGGACCACTTTAAATTGAAGAAACACTCTTACCTTGTGTTTTGAATGTGCACTGACACCATGTTACCTGGGTGAATTTCTTGGAACAAGAGACTTTCAGGACAATACTACATAAGGCGTAAGCTAATCGCTGCAACAAAAAATGCCCAAGAATGACAGTGAGATTGTATATATACCCAATGTGTATAGTATACTAGATAATGCCTTCAACAATAAATAAATAATACAGGCAAATAAGACGATATAAAACTGGTAAAGTTTCTGATAAATATTTAGATATTTGCTGAAATGAATTCTTACACACTCCAAAGGGAAAGATTAAAAAAATCTATTCTTCCTGAGTGTTTCATAGACTACAGGGTGTTTCTGTAGCTCATATAACTAAGAATCCATTATTTCAACTTTGGAAAGCATCAGCAGGATAGACTGTTCTTAATTAGAAACCAATGTAGAATAGCTTATCAAATATTTTATTTCATCCTTCAAAAATCCACACAGGATTGTTTGGTGACTTTGCTTTGAAGAAAGTGTCTTTTATTACTTATTTTAGTACAACACATTAAAATCAAATATCTCCTGTAGCAAAACGATTCAAGTCCCTGGAACTCAAATAATTTTCTAATAAAAAATGCATGAGACAAATAAATGCACTTTATGTTCCACAAGAAAAGGCAGTTTCAACAGGCTAATGCTCAGAGAAAATTCATTTTATCAACCAGCCATTTCATTCTTTGGTGCTGTTACAAGCTCCTTCCAGTTGCTAGGCAACCATAATTCATAGTACCTTTTAATGGATACTCTGCTACTGCTGAGAACATTAAGGTGAAGAGAATAAATGCCTTGGGTGAATCTTGAAATCTTTCATTATGCATGTCATTCTATTCCTGTAATGCTATAATGCTGCAGTGTTTCTGTGGCAGGAAGCACAGTTGTAGTAATTGCATATTCCACTCATATGTGTTTTGTAAGCAGAACAGCGCATACTTGTCTGAAATGAGTTATTTCAAACATGATTGAAATTGGACTTTTCTACTTCTAAAGGTAGTAAATAAATCTAAAGAAAGAGAGAATGGGGTTAGAGTAAAATGTCTGGAAATTTCCAGGAAGAATAAAGAAATCTTACAGCACAAATCAAAAGTAATCATCAAGCTGGTTCAAGCTTCATCAGGGTGGTTTATAAATATGTTGTATGGTACATACAACTTGAAATGTAAAGATATAACAAATAGGCAAAGGGTAGCCTGGAACCCATGCATAACCCAGGCAGGCTTCACAACCAGGTGTATGTGTATGCAAGAGACATCTTGGGCTCAAATTTTATAGATGAGGGCTAGTATGCACCTGGTATGCTTGGTACAAGTCATCGCTATAACAGACTGAGAAATGTATTATATGTTAATGTAATCTTTTATTGTTTGTAAAATACACTGTTTTGGTTTGGTTCATTTTTCTGGTACCCATAACTTATCTGTATGTTTTTATACATAGGTTCATCTCATTCTATCAAAAATAAATCTGGGTTTATAACACACATCAATCTTTCTTAGAATGTATGTATTTTGCCTTCTACCCTACAACTTTTCTTCATACTTGCTGTATAGAATCCTTGTAATGTGAAATTCTCAGCCTTTATCTGGCAGATTCCCACATTTAACTCTTTCTTTTTGCATTTATTTATTGGCCACCATTAATCTCTGGACTGAACACAAAACCGTCCCTGTGTCTTTATGCATGAATGACAAACGAACACTTCAGTCACCATCTACAGGTTGATCGGGTCTTCAATGGCCCAGCTGAAGGAGAACTATAAGGCAGGTTTTTGTTTTTGTTTTTGCTTTGTTTTGTTTTTTTTTTGCCTCATCTAGACGTGTGGAATCTCTGGGAGTGAATACTGACAGGGGAAAACTTGGGATTTCAAATGCAAGCTTAGAAAATAGTTTCATATCTGGTTGCTTCTCCTGCTCAGAACCCAGGTGCTGATTCTGCTCTTGCCTTTGCAGCAGAGAACTTCCTTGTAAAGATGCATTAATCCCAGTACTTGGGAGGCAGAGGCAGGCGGATCTTTGTGAGTTCGAGGCTAGCCTGGTCTACAAAGTGAGTCCAGGACAGCCAAGCATACACAGAGAAACCCTGTCTCGAAAAACCAAAAAAAAAAAAACAAAAAAAACAAAACAGATGCATTTTCTGGAGAGATAAGTCCACTAATCATGTTATTGTGTTAAAAGAGGAGAGGGTACAATGGAAATATTCCTGTCCTCTGGACACTTGAATTATTTATTTATTTATTTATTTTTAATAATTGATTTTTTATTTCTTCAAGTTACATCTCAATCACAATCCCCTCCCTACTCCCCCTTCCAGTCCCACCCTTCCACCCTCCTCCCCCTTAGCCCCACCATCCTCTTCCCTTCTTCTTTTTTTTTTTTTAGTTTATTTTTCCCCCCAACAGCTCTCCCTTTCAGTCCAAATAATGGTTCTTTTTCTTATAACTATAAATACAATACAAAACAACAGAAATAAATAGGCCACGATTATAAGAGTTATATGGCTTAGCATACATTCCCAATGTCCAGTCCATATGTATTTGGCACCTGACTTTAACATTCTACTATCTAACCATCTCCATGAGTTTAAAGTTCTATATCTAACTCAGCTTTCATACTAACTTGTCTCATAATTTTAAAAATATCTTCTTAGATCCAGAACACCCTCTTGATTCCTAAACAACTCAAAATATATCTGATTATATAGGAAGTGCAGGGCCTGCAGCTTCCAAAACTAAAAAATGACATACCAGTGGCTGCCTGGACAGTTCCCATTTTCTCTCCATACATTACAGCATCAATCTTCAGCCATTTGGCCCCATTTCTCTGACAGACATTGGTTGTAGAGCAGGAATTATGAAGGACTTACCTACCCTGTCTTGGCAGAGCTAGGCTGTCGACTTACCTGCTTCCAAGTTTTGTCCTTTTTGGACAGAAGTCTGTCTACAGTTGAAGCAAGTGGTTTTTCTTGAATTATTTAAATTCATTTTTCTTTAACAGCTGATTGTATTATAGGCAATTCTTCACAGGGAAATGTGTCCCTTGTTTCTTATGCATGTCGTTGTACTTAAGGGTAGAGACTTTTATTTTTTAATGTGAAATTTGTTTGTACTTGAAATTAAGATAAGCTTCATGCACATCTACTTGCTAAGAATGCCAGCTATACTAGTTCTGAATAAATGTCATCTCTGTCACAGGGCCTTAAGATGACTTTAAACTATCTTCTGCCATCTCATTAAATGCTGGCTGGTAGCCCAGACTGAATTCTGAAAATGAAAGTAGCTGTCCCAAATAAAAACAATACTGTTTACCACTGAAAAGTATCTTTGGATGGAGCTTAATCTTTTGTGGAAAAAAAAAACAAAACAAAACAACAAGCCACTAACTGAGTGATCAGGATTCTCATAGTCCATTTTAAGGAGTGATCATAAAGGCAGAGCTTTGTAGAATTACATCAGAGCTACACTACAAGGTCAGGAGGGAAGACAGGTTTGTAAGAATGGGGACTACCAAAACACAGCATTAAAAACCTGTTTTAAAATGGGTGGTGAGGATGTTGACCATGTCATACCTGTCTGGTAGATGTGCTGGCTTTACATTTGGTGTTAAAACTACAAGTCTCACTCATATGCCATTAGCATCCCATTGTAAATGTACTTCTTGTAGGAGGAGGTGGTTACTCAAAAGCTTTTGGACAAATTTCAACTGTGTAATTACATTGCATCTAAAGTCCCCCTGTAGCTTTATCTGGATAAAGTGTTTTCTCTGCCCAGCTAACCAGCTGCTGTGTTTCTTTCCCTGGTGTGGATGGAAGTGGACGCTGATGGGCTTTTCCACTGATGGCTTCAGGAATATTCATCTTGGATTCCCAGTCTTAGTAAGGGATCTTTTGAATGCTAGCTAATATTTGCATTATTGAAAGCCTCACTGAATCAGGGGTACAAGGTAAATAGAGAAATTTCAAACAGAGGACAACCATAGGTATCACATACTCTTGTGTCCTTTCTTTCAGGGAGGTAACTGAATTGCTAACGAGCTCACACAGACCAAGGGCCTATTAAGTAGACTTCAAATATTTCATTAATGAGTTGCACAAAGCACTAGAAATGAGTACTCTCAGATGCACAATTGTTAACCTGGATTCCAGCCTGCTCACCCAACACTCTCATCACTGTGTTGGTACAATCTTTGTGTATTTCTAATGAAATGGAGTGGTTTTTGCTTGGTCATCACGGCGAGGCAACAAGCAGTATAAAAACAGTCACATAGCTAATTCTACAACCTTATGCAAGCATAGAAAAATTATAGAGGGGACCTAGAGAGATCTCTCAGTTGTTAAGAGTACTGACTGCTCTTCCAACTTTATTCCCAACACCCATATAATGGCTCACAACAGTTTGTTACTCCAGTCATAAGGGATCCAACCCCCGCTTCTGGCTTCCACCAGCACTGTATGTAAATTGTGTGGAGACATATAGGCAGGCAAGCCAACTGTACACATATGATGATGATGATGATGATGATGATGATGATGATGATGATGGTAATGATAATAAACATTCTATGTTTAGAAAACTGGGTACAAATCACATTTTAGGAAAAGATGCCTGGTATGTTCCAGTGAGAGAAACATTTTAAAAAATACTGACTTGAATAGCTTTACTAAGCAACATCCTAAAATACTGGACCAGTAGACTAATACTTGATGTAATAAAATCCAGAAAATGCTTTCATGCTACTAAATGTGTGATTCAGTTTTGTGTATTAGTTAAATATCTGTCTTTCATGAATAGCTATAAATGTCTTGATTAGAGGGACTAACAATCATACACACACACGCATGTGCACCCATATACACATGCACACACTCATATATATACACACACACACTCATACACACACACACACTTACACTTGTTTTGTTTACTGTTTAGTATTCTGCTGATACATACGCTATAGTTCCCAGCAGGAGGCACAATACAGACTTCCTGTTGGATCACTTGCAGGCTTTCCAGATTACAAAGAAAGCACTTAATTCTCTATTACTTCCTTCTATATATAATCCTCAACCTACTAGGGACTACAACACTGCTTCTACCCCTGGAAGTCTCTGAAACTCAACATTCACCTGTGTTTTGTTGACACAAAATGACAAGCTCTACCAGTGAATTCCTGGCTGGCCTAGAAACACTAGCTACCTGCCAATACCAACTTTTAGTTTTCACACTCAGGCAGTGGCAATAGGGGTCTAGCTGAGTTAATGACTTTATTGTCCACACTTGCTTCTTGTTCCCACATGGCATGGGCTAAGAATGAATTCTATTCAATGTTTCTGCAAGCTCCCCCTGCCTGTCACAGGGCAGGAGGCTTTTAAGTATTTACTGAATGAATGAATGACAGTAAAGTCACCGTAGCTGGGTGGATGAGGTGATCATTTTGTGGACTGAGCAGGTCAGAGTTAGCACCTGTCCTTGTCAGTGATCAGCTCCTCATGTGGAACTCAGGTACAGTGCATGTAGAGGCCTGAACAACCCACACAGGCTCATATATTTGGATGTGTGGGCCCCAGTTGGTGCAACTGTTTGGGAAGGATTAGAAGGTGTAGTCTTGGTGGAGGTGATGCCACTGGGGATGTGTTTTGAGGTTTCAGAAGCCCACTCCATTTCCAGCTAGTTCTTTCTCTGCCTCCTACTTAGGAATAAGGAGGCAGCTCCCTCCCAGCTACTGCTCCAGCACCATGCCTGTCTGCTTACTGTCACATTCCCTGTCATGATGGCCAAGAATTCCAACCTTCTGGATCTGTAAGTCCTCAATAAACTCTTTCTCCTAAAGGTTGCCTTGTTCACTGTGTCCTCACGGCAATGAAAAAGTAGCTAATGCAGTGCATAAGAATCTCATGTCTCAGTGTTGGGGTTTCTACGAAGCTTTAAAGTAGGCGAAAGAAGGGGTTGATGAAATGATCAACAAGTCACTTTCAAGACCTGAAACACAGAACAGGTTCAACTTTCAAATCCTTTTCGTATTACAAAAATAAAGCTCAGTGAGAAGTGGTGAGATGATGGAAGGGAAGAAGTTACATAAACAATGGAGGGGCAGCCATGCAGCAGCAGCGGAGTGAACAGAAACACCTCTGTGTCCTGTCGACACAGATCCTCCTCAGGGACAATCACGTTTATTAATCAAATCACTAGTTTTCTAAGCCACTTTCTCATTGAACTCTCACTGACAGACAGGCAATGTTCACTGGCTGAACATTTTCTGATGTGTAGGGTCTTTGTTGGAAAAGTAACTACAGTCTACTTAGATATGTCTTGCTCTGTTTTGAAAATGGAAAGTTCTTGTACTACGTATGCTGGGGAAGGGAGACCATCATCATTTCCGGTGGAGTTTATCCTGTGACTACAGCTTGGCTCAGGGAGGTTTTCATCTACTTATGGTTGGGAAGTCTGCCATTGGTTCTGCTGAACTTCCTTCTTATTCTAGAAATTGCTCTCGCTTTCTCTCTGCTGTGTGTGGTGGCAAATCTCCAGCGCATGGGAGCACACTGTAAGCCCCATGCTCACACTGCTTGCTGTGTTGTCAGAAGTGTGTGGGTTACAATCTAGAGTCCCTCTTCCAATAACCAATCATCAGTGTTGGCACAGTGGCAGTGCCTAGTCACATGTTCTTTAGGAGGATCAGGCGCTACCTTGTCACAGCTTGGATGGAGACTTGAAACCAGAACAGGAAACACAGTGTAAGTTTGTCCAGCCAGCATTTTGAGACCATTCTTCTTTTAATTACTGTCAAATTCAATTTCACACCTTTCCATTCTTTATTTAAGGATGCACTTTCCTAGGAATGTAAAATATTAACTGATATTTACACTCTGCAAAAATTTTCTATTAATCTTTCCCTGAAAAAAATTTAATTGTAATCTCAATATTAATTTGAACTAGATGGAGATGACTATTACCTAAACAGAGAAAATGAATTTCCTATCAAACAAAAATGCTTTCTGCAGCCATCTGTCGGCGTCAGTATGCCCACCAAGAGGGTCATAATAGCCCAAGAACAACATGCAAAAGTTGTATCTTAGTTGCGCAATGAAAAAAACCATTGCTATCCAACATCATTTTTCAATGTAAGAAGAAAAATTGGAAAAACAAAAACAGAGACCCAACCAGTGAAGGAAGGTCACAGCCAATAACAAATGTTCCAGAAAACAGAGAAGGAAGCTGGGGCATCAAATGTAAATTGCCGTCTGCTGGAGAATTTCAATAGAGTGCTGCGTCACATTATAAAGTGTTTAATTGTAACCCCATTTTAATAACAACATCTGATTAAATGAAAAGATGCCTTGCTGATCGCAATTACAATCTGTCAAACTGCATATTTATTTACAGTTTGGTTTTCTAAAACCACAAGATAAAAAAAGAAAACTCTATTCAGCTTGTCAGGAAACTATAATTATTGTGTATCCTTCTGTCAGTTTCTGCATAAAACTTTTGGTCCTAAAATGGATCTAATTATATCTACATCAACATTTTTATAAATGCAACATTTTTTCCTCATCTCAGTGAAATCTTTGTCATTAACTAAGAGAAACATATTCTCTCTTTTAAAAAGGCATTAGCTAGGCTTGTTTGCTTTCTTGCCTTCAAGATGTTATAAAATAAAATGTCCTTTTCAAAACACGAAAATATTTGCTTATGTCCCCCCTTCTTCTGGCATGAGATTATGAATAAATCCAACAGTTTGGGATTTCCTGACAACGTGTTTTTTTTTTAATTGTCTCGGTTACCATGAAATTTCTTCAGTCTGTAGCAATGAAAATGTATGTCTCTTTTCATAAATACAACCAAGATGCAAAGCTTATAAATCTTCTACATACACCAGAATTGAGATGCTTGAAGCCAGAAGAAGGACAGTTCAAATGAGACATTTGAGGTCTTTCCACCTTCAGCCTTTTGTCTTTCCCTGTCCATCGATTCCAAAAGCACCCAATGACTTCATTATTCTTGTGATTATCTGCTTTGCCATAGAACTGATATACATCTAGAATTTAGGAGGTAGAGGCAGGAGGATTATCACAAGTTCAAGGTCAGCCTGGGTAACATAATAATACCTTGTCTTAAATAAATAAATTACAAACAAACAAAATGAACCAAAGACATTTCCCAAATGCTGAACGCACATCAAATCATACACATCCTGCCTTCTGCCACTTGAAAATTCACTTAGATGAAACGCTAACTAAGGAGGACCTTGATATTTGTACCCAGATGTACAGGAAGGATGATGGTAAATATTCAGCTCTGGGAATTGGAGCTATAGGCTTCTAGGTTAAGAAGTGATTACATTGATTTTGGAGAATACAAGTCATGTTGTTTGTGGGAAATAAGGTTCCACATATGGTGTTTCAGAACAAGACCTGTCTCCTCTCTGACCACCTCATCCAGCATCTATGATGTCCTTTAATACACCATTGCATTATTCTAAGCCATTGGAATTTGTGTAACTAAGTGAATGTAGATGTCTTAGTTACGTTACTGTTGCTGTTATAAAATGCCACGACCAAAGCAACTTATAAAAGGAAGGGTTGATGTGGGCTCAGGAGGTTTGAGTCCATAATGGCAGAGAGGCATGGGAGCAAGAGGAAGAAGGCGTGGAATGAGAGCAGGAAGATGAGTGCTTACATTTGAGCCACAAGCATGAAGCAGAGAGAGTCTTCTAAAACTGTGAGTCAAAAAGATCATTTCTCCTTTAAATTGTATTAACCAGTTGGTCAAAGTAATGAGAAAAGTAAGCAGTGTGCTCTGCTTTGAGTTGAGAGTGTTAGGGGTTACTCTGATGGTCTAAAAACCTACATAAAAACCATAAAAATGTAAGAAGTTCCTGAAAAATGACTTTTTAATTTATGCAAATGTTACCAAGACTCACAAAATACAAATTAATTTATTCACAGCATCACTAAATCCTTTGGAAGTAAGGCTTTAAAGCCGATCGATCTTGCAATTTCAATTATTATTTTTTTTCTTTTTTTCCTTTATTTTTTATTTCCTCAAGTTACATCTCAATCGCAGTCCCCTCCCTATTCCCCCCTCCAGTCCCACCCTCGACCCCCCCATCCTCTTCCCTTTTTTTTTAAGTTTAAGGTATATCTTATTTCCCCCTACAGTTTCCCCTTTCAGTCCAACAAATGGCTCTCTCTCTTTTAATAATAAATACAATACAAAACAACAGAGGTAATTAGGCCACAGTTATGAGGGTTATATGGCTTAGCGTACATTCCCAATGTCCAGTCCATATGTATTTGGCACCTGAATTTAACATTCTACTATCTAACCATCTCCATGAGTTTAAAATTCTATATCTGACTCAACATTCATACTAACTTGCAACACAATTTTAAAAGTATCCTCTTAGATCTATAACACTCTCTTGACTCCTAAACAACTCAAATTTTAATTATGAAACTCTAGCTATCTGTTCTTCAACCACCTCAGAGACCTGAGAGGGATAAATATATCTGATTTTATAGGAAGTATAGGGCCTGCAGCTTCCAAAACTAAGAAATGACATACCAGTGGCTGCCTGGACAGTTCCCATTTTCCTCCATACATTACAGCATCGATCTTCAGTCATTTGGCCCTGTTTCTCTGATAGACATTGATTGTAGAGCAGGGGTTATGAAAGACTTGCCTACCCTGTCTTGGCAGAGCTAGGCTGTCGACTTACCTGCTTCCAGGTTTTGTCCTTTTTGGACAGCATTCTGTCTACAGTTGGAGCAAGGAGCTTTTCCTACCAAGAGATAGGCTTGTGACTAATTCAATCATCTCCCACTGGAGATTCTTCGATGCTCATCTTCTACTTGGGGTAGAGTAGGGGTTGCTTTCAGGAGTTCATATGTCTTGATATAAAAACATCTAAAGTTAAAAAAACATCTTTGAATGCCATATTCTGCAGATCTCTTGAGGTTTTTGAAGAGGCCCTATCTTTCTCTTCTATTAGGGTAAGCAGATGTTGCTTGTCTCTTAGCAGCTTTATTTCTGATTAGCTTAGAAAATAACTATAATAGGCTGTCATAGTACATAACAGAATGACCAGCTTGCATAACCATTAGTTTGCATTTCTTAAATATCCTAAACAGTTTATGACAATTAGTAGTAAAAGGCCGAAACATCACATTTCATTTTTTTTTTACCTCCTAACCCTTCCATCCCGTTTCTCTGGGGTGGAGTGTCCTTATATAACAGTCCCTCATCTCAGTTGAGAGGTCGTATGAGGGCCAAGAGCCTCCTCATTCATTGGGGGTCTACGAGGCAGTACCATCAGTGGAAAGTGTCTCATTGCCCGGGAGAGAGAACTAAAAAACAAACAAATAAGCAGACAAATAGATAAAAAAGATTAAAAATATATATAAAAATTAAATAAAGAAATAAAAGTAAAAAGTCTATGTCCAAGTTCCCTTTGGTGTGTTAGTTATAGTATCGATACCTTCTATTATATAGCTAAAATCCTACTATAAGTGAATAGATGCCATATGTGTCCTATTGAGTCTGGGTTAGCTCACTCAGGATGAGCTTTTCTAGTTCCATCCATTTGGTTGCAAATTGTATAATTTCATTGTTTCTGATAGCTGAATAATATTCCATTGTGTAGATGTACCACAGTTTTTAACCCATTCTTCGGTTGAGGGACATCTGGGTTGTTTCCAGTTTCTAGCTATTACAAATAAGGCTGCTATAAACATAGATGAGGAGACTTCCTTATGATTCCATGAAGAGGCATTTGGGTGTATACCCAGAAGTGGTATGGCTGAGTCCTGAGGTAGAGCTATTCCAAGTTTTCTAAGATATCGCCAGACTGACCTCCACAGTGGTTGCACAAGCCTGCATTCCCACCAGCAATGGAGTAGGGTACCCCTTTCTCCACACCCTCGTCAGCATGTGCTGTCATTTGAGATTTTGATCTTAGCTATTCTGACAGGTGTGAGATGGAATCTCAGAGTCGTCTTGAGTTGCATTTCTCTGATGATTAAGGATGTTGAGCATTTCTTCAAGTGTCTCTCAGCCCTTAGGGATTCCTCCTTTGGGAATTCTCTATTTAGCTCTGTCCCCCATTTTTTGATTGGATTATTTGGTTTCTTGGCATTTAATTTCTTGAGTTCTTTGTAGATTTTGGATATTAGCCCTCTGTCAGATGTGGGGTTGGTGAAGATTTTCTCCCAGTCTGTAGGCTGCCGTTTTGTTCGAATGACAGTGTCTTTTGCCTTACAGAAGCTTCTCAGTTTCATGAGGTCCCATTTATTGATTGTTGATCTCAGGAATGTTCTGTTCCGGAAGTTGTCACCTGTGCCAATGAGTTCGAGGGTTTCTCCCACTTTTTCTTCTAGTAGATTTAGTGTGACTGGCCTTATGTTAAGGTCTTTGATCCACTTGGACTTAAGTTTTGTACAAGGTGATAAGTATGGGTCTAATTTCATTCTTTTACAAGTGGACATCCAGTTGGACCAGCACCATTTGTTGAAGATGCTGTCTTTCTTCCATTGTGCCGTTTTGGCTTCGTTGTCAAAAATTAGGTGGCCATAAGTGTGTGGGCCTATTTCTGCACCTTCAATTCGATTCCATTGATCTACTGGTCTGTTTCTATACCAATACCATGCTGTTTTTACAATTATTGCTCTGTAGTACAGCTTGAAATCTGGGATGGTGATACCTCCAGATGTTTTTTTATTGTACAGGATTGATTTAGCTATTCTGAGTTTTTTTGTTGTTCCATATGAAATTGAGAGTAGCTCTTTCCACGTCCATAAAAAAATGTGTTGGTATTTTCATAGGAATTGCATTGAATCTGTATATTGCTTTTGGTTTAATGGCCATTTTTTTATGTTGATCCTACCTATCCATGAGCTTGGGAGATCTTTCCATCTTCTAAAGGCCTCTTCAATTTCTTTCTTCAAGGGCTTGAAGTTCTTGTTGTACATGTCCTTTACTTGGTTGGTTAGAGTTACCCCACATGTATTTTATATTGTTTGTGGCTATTGTGAAGGGAGTTGTTTCCCTTATTTCTTTCTCAGCCTATTTGTTTATTGTATGAAGGAAGGCTTCTGATTTTTTTGAATTAATTTTGTATCCAGCCACCTTGCTGAAGGTGTTTATCAGCTGTAAGAGTTCTCTGGTGGAATTTTGGGGGTCACTTCCGTATGCTATCATATCGTCTGCAAGTAGGGATAATTGGACTTGTTCATTTCCTATTTGTATCCCCTTGATCTCCTTTAGTTGTCTTACTGCTCTAGCAAGAACTTCAAGTACTATATTGAAGAGATATGGTGAAAGTGGGCATCCTTGTCTTGTCCCTGAGTTTAGAGGAAATGCTTCAAGTTTATTCTATTTCCTTTCATGTTGGCCACTGGCTTGCTGTATATTGCCTTTATTATTTCTAGGTAAGGTCCTTGTATGCCCGCTCTCTCCAGAACTTTTAGCATGAAGGAGTGTTGGATTTTGTCAAATGCTTTTTCTGCTTCTAGCAAGATTATCATGTGGTTTTTTTTCTTTCATCTTGTTTATATGGTGAATCAAGTTGATAGACTTTCATATATTGAGCCATCCCTGCATTCCTGGGATGAAGCTTACTTGATCATGTTGTATGATACTTTTGATGTGTTCTTGAATTCGGTTTGCTAGTATTTTATTAAGTATTTTTGCATCTATGTTCATGAGGGAGATTGTTCTGAAGTTCTCTTTCTTTGTGTGGTTTAGGAATCAGGGTGACTGTGGCCTCATGGAATGAGTTTGGCAGTGTTATTTCTTATTTTATTTGGTGAAAGAGTTTGAAGAGTATTGGTTTTAGCTCTTCTTTGAAGGTTTGGTAGAATTCTGTGCTAAAGCCATCTGGCCCTGGGCTTTTTTTTGGTTGGGAGATTTTTAATGACTGTTTCTATTTCCTTAGGAGTTATAGGTATGTTTAATCTGTTAATCTGATCTTGATTTAGCTTCGGTAGGTTGAATCTATCAAGAAAATTGTCCATTTTTGTTAAGTTTTCAAATTTGGTGGAGTATAGATTTTTAAAGTAGGAACCAAATATTCTCTGGATATCCTCAGTGTCTGTTGTTATTTCTCCCTTTTCATTTCTAATTTTGTTGATTTGGGATTTTTCCTCTGTCTTTTAGTTAATTTGGCTAAGGGTCTGTCTATTTTGTTGATTTTCTTGAAGAACCAACCAACTCTTGGTTTCATTGATTTTTTGTATTGTTCTTTTTGTTTCTAAGTTGTTGATTTCAGCCCTAAGTTTTATGATTTTCTGTCTTCCGCTCCTCTTGGGAGTGTTTGCTTCTTCTTTTTTTTTTTTCCAATTCACCCAGTTTAGCTGTTAATTCGCTAATATAAGCTGTCACAATTTTCTTTTTGAAGGCACTTAGTACTATGAACTTTCCTCGTAGCACAGCTTTCATTGTGTCCCATAAGTCTGAGTATGTTGTGCCTTCATTTTCGTTGGATTTTAAGAAGTCTTTGATTTCCTTCTTTATTTCTTCCCTGACCCAGTGTTCCTCTAGTAAAGAGTTGTTCAATTTCCATGTGTGTGTAGGCTCTGTTGATTCTTTTGCTGTTGAAGTCCAGCTTTATTACATGGCGGTCTGATAAGACACAAGGGGTTATTTCAATTTTCTTGTATCTGTTGAGGCTATCTTTGTGTCCAACTATATGGTCGATTGTGGAGAAGATTCCATGAGGTGCTGAGAAGAAGCTGTATTCTTTTGTGTTTGGGTGAAACGTTCTGTAGAGATCTGTTAGGTCCATTTGGTTCATGAGCTCTGTTAGGCTCATTATTTCTCTGTTTGGCTTCTGTCTTGATGATCTGTCCATTGTTGTGAGTGGGATGTTGAAGTCTCCCACTACTAATGTATGGGGATCAATGTATGATTTAAGCTTTAGAAGAGTTTCTTTTACAAATGTAGTTGCCTTTGTAATTGGGGCATAGATGTTCAATACTTACCCTCATTTCTTGTTTCAGGTTTTCTTTCTACTCATAATCTGACCTGAGGGTACTTATACTCAAATGCTAAAAAAAAAAAAAACCAAAAAAATTCAACAAACAAACAAAAGATTCCAAAACAACAATAAAAAAACTGCAGAGAACGAGGGAGAGAGAGATTAAAAATACAATCCATCCCATATTTCCTTTGTAATTCTTAAAGCAAAAGAGAGCAGTGAATGATAGGAATATAGCTTTCAGAAAAAGCTAGTTGTCTGCTAAGTCTACACTCATTTCTTTTAGAAGAGGAACTCTAGGGTCAGGACATGTCAGATTTTGTGAGACTTTTCACAATAATTGAAATCCAGATCAATTCAGACAGTTAACAGCCTGTGGGAGTTTCCTCAGGGATCTGGTCTTTGATGGGCCTACCACTTGATGAAATGG
>CAJQZJ010034075.1:1797785-1835699 GCA_907164525.1 Lophiomys imhausi
ACACACACACACACACACACACACACACACACACACACACACACACATTCAATCAAGGAAAGAAATGAATCAGTGAACCATGGCTTGAAAGAAAACAAAGTCCTACCATTTGTTGGTCCAGCTTCAAGTATTGCTATAATGAGAAATGAGGTTGCTTTGGGGAAAGCAAAACCAGCCAGACGCTAAGAAAACAATGCACAGAGCACGGAGGTGTTAGTTAAAGGCAACATGGCTGTTGGTGACCACTTCACAGTAGTTTTATTAGCTTGATTATTCTCCTTTGTTTTTCAGTACTTAATTATATGTGCGTGTATTATATAGAATAATAGTATATAATTTATATATATATATATAAATGTACATAAATTAAAAAGCTGCTTCAAAATGCTAATAGTTTTCCTGGGCGTTTTATTTTAATCTTTATAGTTTTGTTTTCTGAAAAGCATTAGTACTATGAATCCTTATGGCTTTTTTAAGACATCCTTACTATTATTTTATCTCCTCTTCCTTTTCAGTATTTAACTTCCTCCTCCTCCTCCTCTATAACTAACTCCTCCTCATTTTTTTCCATTTCCATAGAGCATAGCATGTGTACCCTCCTATTCTCCTATTGCTCCCAATCCTTACCCCAGGAATGGTCCCTTTTTTATTTTATTGAAAATCGATTTATTCTCCATATAATATATTATGATTATGGTTTACACTACCTTCATTCTTCCCAGTTCCTTCCCATCTTCCCCTCCCCACAACAGGACCTCCTTAGAAAACAAACACGTTACTATGGGATATTAATGAAATAAAATAAAATAAATAAAATGAAACAAAACAAAATAAAATAAGATAAAGAAAAAATACACTGGAATAGGACAAAATAAACAGAAGAAAGAGAGACCAAGAAAAGGCATATGAAACAGACATAGAAACAGAGGCTTGCACACACAGGAATACCATAAAAAACCCACAAAACCGGAAGTCATAATGTCTATGCAAAGAACCTATAGGGTTAAAAAGAAAGAGGAAAATAATAAAAATAAAAAAAATTTTCAAAGGGTATAATTAAAAAGAAAAAAGCAAATAAAAAGTTCTGGTACAACATTATAAGGCAAGGGACCTCCAAAGATGCTGATGAGTTCATCTTCTGTCCACCAACTACTGCTGACCATGTGGCCCACCCTTAGTAGTTTGTTTCCCCAATGAGAATCCCTTGAAGAAAACTAAATTTTCTTTGGCAAATGATTATCGATTCAAATAATATCAAAGATTCTGGGTTAGGAACAGGGGGAGGTGTCCACTTCTCCTTTCAGCTCTAGAACCCCATGTCATGCAGATTCGTGCAGGCCCTGTGCATGCTGCCTCAGTCTCTATGAGTTCATATGTGTGTTGATCCAGGCCCTGTGCATGCTGCCTCAGTCTCTATGAGTCCATATGTGTGTTGATCCAGTTGATTCATAGGACCTTGTTTCCTCGGTGTCCTTCATTCCCTCTGGTTCTTACACTTTTTCTCTGCCGTGTCTTCAAGGGCCTCCGTGCCCTGAGGGGAGGAATTTGATGGAGCTATTGCCAGGAGTTTTACTGAGATGTTTGTGGGGTAGATACTAGGAACTAAACCTAGGTCCTCGCATATTCTTGACAAATGTTTTACTACTGAACTATGTATCCAGCACCCTTTTTTCACTTTTAACTAAGTGTTCAGCTGTGTGTGACCTGCATCCCAGACAGGCCTTGGATTTGTAATTCTTCTGCCTTTGCCTTCTGAATTGTGCCTGGACTTCCTGGCCTGTACCTCCAGATCTGCTTAGTTTAATTTTTGGTAGTCTTAGCAACATAGCATTTTTAGCAAGGACTTTTAGGAAGCCACCATCTAGAGACCTAAAGGCTTGCTTATTCACAGAAATTATAAGTTTCAGTGTATAAAAGATGGTCCTATCTCTCTTTGGAAACCGTTAGTCATATCTGCTGTTTAGTAGGGAATGTGATTAGATAGACAATTGAAATACAAGACATGAATTTTTTCTCAGTGTAATATGTTTTCAGGGTTGGGTAATTTTTTTATTAAAGATTATGAGGGTTGCTATTGCAGAAAACAAAACTCTCTGAAATGTTGAAGAAAAATGCATTCCAAATGTTACATGTTTTGATAAAGTATCTTGCTTATCAAAACTAGAATGCAAACTTGAAATTGTAAAAAGGAGTTTAGTATTTTCTGTTTAAATAGTACTTCTACTTCCCTAGGGAGTTTGTACAATGATTAAACTCAGGGATGTCTGACTAACACTTTCATGATTACATGTTTATCAAAATATTCAATACATTTATTAAGGAAAGGAAAAAATTCTGTTCTCTGGATTGATGGGGTAATGTTATGCATTCTAAATATTAATTGAGTGGTCCTGCTTCCTGTCTGTTACTTCCATTGTCTCTGATTGGTTGAATAAAATGCTGAGGTCTGAGACTAAGGTAGGCAGGACTAAGGTGTGTAGGCTTCTGAGACAGAGAGCATCTTGGGAAGAAGAAGCCTCCAAAAAAGAAGCAAGGAGCAAGCAAGGAGTACAGAGGCAATGGGTTAGAGAAAAGAAGATCATTGCACGTGGCCTGGAACACTGACATAGCATGGAGAATAGCAGTCCAAAGGGAAGTATGTATATATGGGGTCATATTTGGGTAATAGAATTATGAGCTAGCTTAGATGGGCTAGGATTCCACAATTCAGGCCTAGGCTTATTAAAAGCCATCTGGTGTCTGTGTGTATTCATTTATAATGGAAGGTTAAAGATTAACGCTTCTGAACTAATTAAATATAATATAAATACTAGTAATAATTCAGTAAGCCATTATTTCTATACTAGATGATTATAATATCTGTAACATTTTAAAGGATAAAGCAGGAGAGTCAAATCTAATATCATAATTATTCAAACAAATGTCCAAACCCTGTAGCTCTTTGTACTTTCTTCTATGTAGCATGTACTGCTGCAGACAGAGTTAGAATATAAATGGTTAATACCCAAAGACAAAGATTATTATGTTTCCACAGGTAACACTTGTCCACATCAAAGAATTTGTAACTTTAAAACTAGAAGAGAAAAAATTAAAGTGGAAAGAAAAATGTAATAGAAAACCAAACCTGCTCTTAAAACACTCCCATGTACCCTGGATAAGAATAGTCAATGAATAAGGAAGGAAGTGGTATTTTGAAATGAGACTTTTTCATTGTTCTCATGAAACATGTTTTAGAATAATGCTTCCATGACTCCATGACAAAATGGGTTCATAATGCAACATTTTAATGCTAATAATCCACTTGAGCATACCAAGCAAATGGTAGTCAAAGGCAGAATCATTTTGAAATAAAGAGTCAATCCACATTGGTCATACAGACAAATCTCTCAAACATTCTCATTCTCTACATTCCTATCTCTGCCCCTTGCCTGAGACTTTGGGGAAACTGGCAGAAACTAGTTCCTTTTGAAGTCATAATTTTGTAGACATATATTTCTTCATTGGACTACCTCTCCTCAGAAAATAAAAGTATTCATCTAAAAGGGAGGATCAATGTACACTGTAACTAATTGATGAATGTATTGATTTAATTGTATCTAGAATAACTAACACTAACTGTTTAGGACTGCAAAGCTGAGTTTTATGTTTAGGGCTGAAACTGGTTTAAATGCATTAGACCCCAGGGCACCTGCTATTATGTGTTTTTAAAAACTGGACTATTTGCTGGGTATGGTGGCTCATGCCTTTAATCTCAGCACTCGTGAGGTAGAGGCAGGTGGATCTCTGTGTGTTCAAGACTACCTTGGTCTACAAAGCCAGTCCAGCAAGCCAGGGCTCTGTTACACAGAGGAACTCTGTCTAAAATAAAAATAAAAATAAAAATAAAACTACAACAACAAAGACTCAAAAAGCGAAA
Source organism: Lophiomys imhausi (assembly GCA_907164525.1). Taxonomy (NCBI): domain Eukaryota; kingdom Metazoa; phylum Chordata; class Mammalia; order Rodentia; family Muridae; genus Lophiomys; species Lophiomys imhausi. The sequence continues at coordinate 1,801,702 of CAJQZJ010034075.1, forward strand.
ACTGGACTATTTGAGTTGAGCTTGATGATGGTACATGCCTATAATCTCATTGCTGGGAAGGCTGAGGTAAGAGAATCTGAGTTTGAGGCCGGTCTTGTCTACAGAATGAAGCAAATATTCAAAAAGACTATTTGTATCATTTTAAAAGACAGAATTGCCTCTTAGAAACAGGTCCCAAATATATGCAGAGGAAAAGACTACACCTGGTACCTCATGAAAAGCAGCAATAGCTCTTTGGGCTCCTGGGAGAAAGAGCTTTTCAGTGGGAACTATCAGGTTCATTCACACACTTGGCCTGAAATAACTGTGCTTGGCACTCACTGGGCTTTCTTGTTGTCTGTTTTGTTTGTCAACTTGACACAAGCTAGAGACATTTGAAAGGAGAAACTCTCACCCGAGAAAATGCCTCCACCAAATTGGATTGTAGACAAGCCTGTGGGCATTTTCTTGGTTCATGATTAATATGACTGGACCCATCCCATAGTGGGCCAAGGCCAGGGTCACAGAAAGGCAATCTGTAACACAGGAGGGTTACAAATTGCTGACTTGTACTATTATTATTTAAGAGGGCCAGAAAAAGGAACATTTCTTGGACCAGAAACAGTGAGCTAGCAACAGGTCTTGAGCCCAGTTGGAGATGCAGCCACTACATATTCAAAGATACAACAGCATATTCATACCAAGCCCCTGCACATAAAGTGCTGTGGGCTCCAGAAGGGTTCTCAACATGAGATGTTACTTCACTTTCTCTCTCTCTCTCTCTCTCTCTCTCTCTCTCTCTCTCTCTCTCTCTGTGTGTGTGTGTGTGTGTATACACTGGGGTTTTAATGCAGGGTCTTCAGTGAGCTACACTCCAGCCCCATGGTTCTGTCCTTGGTTTCTTGTACTTATCAATTTGTGATCCCGCTTCTCTGCTGTCTTTCCCAAATACCCACAACCACACCTCAGAAAGCACTCTATTAACAACCTCAGGAAGGAAGCAAAAGTTTGGCTCAAGCATGACAATTCCTCTTTAGGAGCCTACTTAGAAATCTGTTTATACACAGTAATTCTGTAACTCCATTTTCTTTCTTCTTCATTTGCTAAGGACTGTTTAACTAATGGATGCCCAGCGCGCATGGGGTGTGATGGGGAATTCCTTGAAGAACAACCCTATGGTGGACTTCCCAGATGTTTGCCTTTAGGATGCAAAACGAGTTACACAAACACTAGATGGAAAATTGATGGCCAGAGACCAAGGCTGCAAAAGACACTGAAAATGAGAGTGATAGATGAATCAAAAGTTACAACAACAGCAATCAATGATGCTATTAAAAACCCTGTAGGAAAAAAATTCCACGAGGAAGTAGAGAAGAATTTTAAAAACTCAGAAATTATTCTGTAATCTTTGTAGTTCTGTCTCCCATTATGGTCAACATTCTCTAAGATTATAAATATTAAAAAAGAAATAATAATTTTAAAAAGAAGCTAATTTGATTTAGAGGTTGAAAAATGGTGACCTTTGAGGATAAGGTCAAGAAATTGGGCTTACTTGGCCTAGGTAAACGTCACCTACCAGAGAGACTTAACAAATATCAATACCTGGACTCACCTGCCCTCCAAGCATTCCAACGGGGGCAGCTCACAGAGCACCAGAAACTGCAGTAAGAGGTTTTGGGGTAACTTTAATAGATACTTCCTGGAAGGACTCTAAATCTCTTAGTCTGTTAAACTGAGTGACACAAGGTTAGCCAAACACAAACAGACTACCAAGGAAAGCTGTGGAATCTTAGCTCTGGGGTAGGAAATCATATATTTCAACTGGTTTAGTTTTACCGCCACTGCCCAGACTGTACAGGTGGAACTGAGAAGTCCCCATTCTTGCTCCCAGCAGATCATGTAACTAAATTTACAGTTTTTGGACTTCTACTATATATGAAGCACAGATTAATGTGAGTTATAGAAATGAAAAAAATGTACAAGGCCTGTGTTCCAGTGAGTTTTGACTGTTTGCTTGGTGTACAAAGGGAAGTGTGGTTTGTAAATTGGCTCCTTCCCAGACATTACTAATGACAGCTCTAGTTTGGAATATTTTATCATAACACTGAAAGATAGCCTAAATCAATACCATACTGAGGCATAGAACTGCTTATCAATCCCACATTCAAAGACAGAGCTTGTGTAAAGTCTAACATTTAACCACAAACACACCTAGATTTGGTCTATTAGGAATTTACAAGCACAAAAACAAAAAGAAAAAAAGAGAAGACAAAACAAAACAAAAAACAAACAGACAAAAAAAAAAAACCCAAAACAACCCATTCATTCTTTAAGTGTGGTGAAATATAGGAACAAAAAGGCAGCCATTTTATTTTCATAGTATTTAAAATAGTTTAGAAGATTGTTCTCTTTTGTGTAATACTCAAAAAAGAATAATCTATGTGTGTGGACATACTGTATTTAATAATTCTTAACAAATTACAGCATAATTCTAAATAATTATCTATATGCTTTCCTGTCATGGTAGGCAACTTCATTTCTTTTTATTGCCATTTTTGTATTTTTTAGAGAAAGAAACAAGCCTCTATGACATCCTTTCCATTTTAAATGGATGCATTCATTATTCCATATGGACATGGGGTGATACCATCAGCCTCATTGTGTCCTGAAAGGTCTTCAGCTCTGTGTGTTCACTGTTACATATTTTATGCATTATACGAAAAAAAAAACCCCTCAAGATTTTTGAAAATATTTATTTTTTAAAAACAGCAATGAAATTGTCTGTAATCACATTTTTCTGCCTGGCCTTGAAAGAAACATTATTCAATACGTCAGTGGTCCTTCCCCATAATGGCAACACATTAGAAACTCATGCTGTTCTCATACATCTGAACTCCTTGATGTACTGCACTCCCCATGGGCCCAGAGGAGCACTCTGGCTTCCGTTTCATGAGTCCTGTATGCTACCTACTGAAGTGATGGTTGTCAAAACAGTTGTACAGTGGGCTTTGAATGCAAAGCGTGCCATGTCTGCACGCTACAAATGACAATAAATCTGAGTATATACATTATGTTAGCTTTTGTTGCCTGGAAAAAAAGAAGGCATTTGGGAAATAAACCCCCCAATTTTATTGCCTTTTAACATCTTTTTCCATTTTAAACTCCAGAACTGGAAATTTGAAGCATTCAAAGAAACTGAAATGTCCTTTGTTCCTTTTTTTTTTTTTTCATTGTAAATTTTCTATAATGTGTCATTAGAAACTACACTCTACAAAAGCCAGGCTTCTAAATGAATCCTTTCTGTGAGGCCATTTGAAAACTTTGCACAGTTTTTCTTTGTATGAAAGAGCTTCTGTTGACTGCACAAAGAACAAGCCAGCGCCACATATAGGCCAGGCTGAGCAGCCTGGATAACTTTATACAAGGTTGCGTTTTCCCTCCACCAATCTGTGATTAAGCTCAGCAATGATTGTTATCAGGGTGAGGAGCAAAAGAGGGACCCTTGGTTTTAATTTGCAGAAATCAAAGGATTTTTCTCAAGTCATGAATATTTACTAGGATGTGCTCTGATTTTTATTTCTTCCAAAATAGTTTCCAGTTTCTTTCTAGCAACACGCAAGCCTCATCTATCTATACAAGACAATATCACTTCCTTTTAAAAAATTGTATTTATTTTATGTGTATTAGTGCTTTGCCTACATATATGTTTGTGGATCACACTGCACACAGTGCCCTGGAACCCAGAAGAGGGCACTGGATTCCCCAGAAACTGTAGTTAGAGAGTTTTGATCTACCAGATGGGTGCAGGGGATCAAACCTGGGTCCTCTGGAAGAGCAACCAGTGCTCTTAACCACTGAACCATCTCTCCATGACCACCACTTCCTTTGTAACAGTGAAATGATATTAGCCACTGTTCAAGCATCTTTATAGATTGACCTTTGTGGAAAACAGTTATGTGAACTCCTCCCCCCTAAAAGGGGTCATGAACCACAGGTTGAGAAACACTGCTCTAGGCATGGCAACATTCCATTGGCTTGCATCCTGAATCAAAAGGAAATCATAGCTGACGATGCACATGCATTTCTCTGTTTCCTGACTGAATACAGTACGACTGGAGCTGCCTGTTCCTAGAGCTGTGCCTCCCTCACCCTGATGGACTGTATCCTCACACTGTGAGCCAAAATAAACTTTTCCCCCACTTAAGATGTGTTTGCCAGGCATTTTGTGACGTCAACAAGAAAAGTGACCAATTTAGCAACTAACTAAGGTGACAAGTCTAGTGAATCTGAGAGTCTGGACAAGGGGTGTGTGGTCTCAGGGGGATTCAGGGAACTGCTGGCCTGAAAGGGATTAGAGCCACCAATCAGCCGGTTGTGGGTCTCTGCCTTGGAGATAGGGTCTTTTGCTCAAGAATGCTTTTATAAGAAATGTACCTAAGAGAAATGTTAGGACAACTCTGCCTTATGGTTCTTCTAGGCTCTAGGGAGCTGAGCTTGTGCCTCTGGGTAGATCCAGTCTCTGCTGGTGTGCAGAACATGCAAGGCTTGCTGGGAGTTAACACGCTCATCTGACACGCCTGCTCCACTGCAGTTCTAGCCAGACTCTGCTTCTCAGGAAGTGCAGACAAATCAGTTCCCCACTATCAAAAGAACTCAGGGGAGTTTTGAGAAATTGGAGCTCTTGCATATTGGATCATGAATGGCTGTTGAATTTGAACCTAGAGAATAAGAACTAATTGGCACCCACCCACCAGTGTGTACTACAGAAATTCTACCTGCTTTATAGCCTGTTCTTGGAACAGAGAGACTTAAGAATATGCAATCTTGTTAGAAGTGCCAAAATCTAAGTTGTTTCTGGAACTCTGAATAACTACTGGGTAAGGAGTCCCAATGGACCATAAAATGGCACTGGCAAGAATTCTCAATAAACAAATAAATGGAGGAAAATTTGGGAAGGCTGAACCCTCATTTTATGTGTACTGCACACTGTACAGGATTTTGGTAAATTGTAAAAGGCAATACACATTTTCTACTCTGGTGAAAAAAATTTTTGAATTGAAAGGCATTCTGGTATAACAGACTTAAACCTGCTGTTAACGAGGTATCATTTAATCTACCTTAACCCTTACCAAATCGTGGGATTCAATATTGCATCATTTCCTTCTAATCTTATGTTTATTATCTTAAAAGATGAGGTGGCACTTCGTTGCTCTGGCTGGCCCCAAACTTTTGGATGTAAGCATCCTCCTTCCTCAGCCTCAGAAGTACCCAGGACTACAGGCCTGGTCTACCATACCCCACTCCGGCTGTGTGGTAGATGATGGACACAGGAACACTAGGTGGCCATCCCAGGGTTTGAACTGAAGCAATCCAGCTCACAGACAGCAACATTAGTTGCAGTGATATATAGAAGGCCACTCCAAGCAAGGAAAAGACTTCTTTAGTTAACAGCAGGCTTACTGTTGTCTTTTTGACAGCGGTGAAGAAGATTAAGGATCAAAGTCTAAATAACTCTTTGAAAAGTCTCCACTCTCATGCATTTCCACTTTCTCAAACCAGCCACACAGGCACAGACTTAGGAAAACCATTTTATCTAACCAGCACTTCCATAATGCATCCGATGTGCCAGTCACTGGTCTCAGCAATTTGTCAACCTCCTTTAAGCCCAGGAGGTGAGGCTGATCATTGTCCCTGTTTTCCCAGAAAATAGCACTCGAATGTTTACTGCCTGAGCCATTATTGAGCATCACTGAAGTATTCTGAGCCTCTATTTTTCATTTGTAAAATATATAGACATGGATTTTTAGCTAAGGACTAAATGTTGTTGTGTCTGACATGTTAGATACTTGTAGCAAATTCTATTAATAGCAAGACTACTGCTTCCAGAAGGAATAACAAACAAAATACCTACAAGAAAATTTAACTTTAAGATACAATCTCACTAAAGAGTATTTATTATAACTTATATCAAATAGTAATATGTGTAATGTATAATAATGTATTTATAATGAGCACCAGAATATCAAAAGTTTATACAACTTCTAAGTAAGAACTAAAATTTTTCATCTCTTTCACTCATTCATTCAAATACTAAGGTTCTAGAATGGAAAACACTGATGGAAAGACGGGATCACAATTTGAAGAGCAACAGGTTCTATGCTCATTGAGAAATTTCTGGAAAATACGGTTGGGGCTAGTTGATTCTATCTAATTCTAAACTGCCTGTGTGGATTTCAGCCATAGAATTTTCACAGCTCATAGCAAATTCCACACATAGAATCTTCAAGTTTGCCTCTCATGTGCTGTGTCCATGTTGGAGGAGATCCTGAGAGATCTCCAAATGAACATTACAATTTCGAGGATCTTAACTCTGAAAAAATTTCTCTCTCACACATTTTAAGCTCTCCAAAGGAGTCACACAGGAGCAGGCTTATGAATCACACTGTATCTGATTTTTGTAGCTATTAGTGTCCTTAACGCAAGTTGCCCCTACTTGTAAATATATTTCCAAGCTGGCAAACCCATGAACGTTCTGTTGTTTCTTCCCTTAATTTTAACATGAATTTTCTAGTTGGCATATGAGGCATGTAGACCATATGGGGTTCTCTGTGATGCTTTGAAACACATGTCCACCTATGTGATGCTGCACAGTTTGGTGGGCTGTGAACCTAAAAAGAGGAGCTAAATTCTTAGGATATAGCCTTAGTTTTTACAAGAAAATATGATGAGGTATGGAGGGGTGACCTTATACAAAATCTTTTCCAAAGAAAGTGATCCTGTGTGTGTGTGTGTGTGCATTCAGTTAAAATAAGGACATAAGGAGGTCCTCGTCTTATAGATATATGGATCTTGAGATCCATATCTACCTGAGGATGATATGATGATGGCTTCATAGCCAGACTGTCTGTCCTCACTGCTATCCTGGTAAAGTTCTTCCAAACTTCTCATGTGACTAGCAAGAACAGTTTCTTACTATGGTCTTCCATCCAGGGCCCTATTGCCAGCAAGGGCTTCCTGCAGTCAAACCCTCATTACATAAGTTCTCAACTCAAGTCTCAGTGCTTGCCTAGTGGCCTCTCGATCCATCCTGTTAAGCTCAAGGTCCTCATATCTGTTATCGAAGCCTTTGTCTACATCCTCCAATTTAAATATCTCATCTGTGTTCCCGGTGATCTCAACGGGACTTTTCTTTCTTCTTTGTTTATCTAATTCCAAATCATCTCTTTTGGCTCCTCTACTGAATTTTATACCTCTATTAGGCAGATTACTGTAATCTCTACAGCTAGGCATCGCTACTGAGTGCATGGTAATACAAGCGGACCTTGAACTTCTCTTGGACTTTAATTGCTTTGGATTTCCCTCTCGTCCAGAACAGTTGGTTTTCTCTGAAGTCTACAAGCGACTAAGGCACTGTGACTCTTACTAGTCTATCATTTGAGCCTGTCAAACAGGCGGGCTACAGTAAGCACCATAGGACAGGGAAAAGCAGCGAGTAAATGGTTCTTTGTTTCAATTGGCAGACGAAAGACAGCCCTTGGTACTGCCAACTTTATGAAGCTTGTATTGCTAAATTAGAGTCTAGGAAACCATGAGTCTTAGAATCTATCCAGAAAGACACACACAGGGCACCTAATTTCATTTCAGCATCGACTTTCTCTATGGCCATGCGAGGTTGAATCGTAACGCTCACTAGATATTACCGGGTAAGACAATGGCCACCAGGCATATGTGGCTTATGTCAAGATCTTCAAATCAAAGAAAACAAAAATGTTCTTGTAACTCCAGGCCCAGGGGATCTGATGCCTTCCTCTGGCTTCTCTGGGCACTCCACATGCATGATGCACAGGTATGTGTGCAGAAAAACACCCACACTCATAAAAATAGATACAGACACACATACGTAAAAATTTTAAAGGATGATGATGTTGGCACACAATTTTTTTTCAGATTTACATATTTGCATATATTTTTAAATATTTAACTTTAAGTTTTCAGAGGAATATAATCTAGACAGCAAGGTAATGGAGTCTCTTCAGAGTTCTAGCAGTCCTACAAATGAGTGTTGCCCACCTAGCAATGCATATAGAGGCCGGAATTCAGTTTTACCCACTATATGTTAGGTTTCGTCTCCCAAAGGAGCCACATCAGGCTTTCTTTTGACTATCCTTTCATTCATTCCAAACCCCTTATAGTCATGTTTACCAGAAAAACTCAAGCAAAGCCACCCAGCATAGGGACATTTCTGTGCACGCCAGGCTGAGGGGTGACATGGAACACTTTCAGAACTCAGAAACTAGCTTATTAGTTTGTTCCTGGTGAATCTGAGATAGTGCTGCTTAGTGACAGGAGTATGACAATGGTTGGGTTGTAAACTGGTCAAACAATGAGAGTCAAGGAGCAGGAATAAAAAGCCACTGTTAGTTGTGAGGTAGGCTTGGTGCTATGGTCTGAAGTCCTCACTATGTTGTATACCACAGTCCTCCTTTGTTCCTACTTCCTGGATACAGACCAAAATTAAGTTTGTAGATGACATTACAAACCAGAATGAGTACTTTTTTTTTTTCTTGAAAAGCCAGTGTTTCCCAATTATGAGATGCTCCTTAGAAATAGAGGGGCCCAGACTCTGTCAAGAGGGCCTGGGGAATGTGACTTTTTGCGAATGTTTTAGGGGAGGACTTTTTCATCATTAGACACTTCACAGTAACAGAATGTCCCACAGTCTAGCCATCTTAATGGAGATCATTTTGATCAACAGGATTCGACTTCTAACACAGAAACAAACAACCAACCTGTTTTCTTACTACCCCACAAAGTAACTGTACAGGGTTGCAGAGAGCACATGACAAAACTGGGAGTAACAGCGGGCACTTTCTAGAAGATGCAGGCTTCTTACTCGGCTTGGAACCCAACCCAACCCCAGAAACAATACCGTTTATAGTTACCTTTTAGCTGAAAGCTGACAAGCTGTTTTTCCTAGCAGTTTCGCCAACAGTATTTATTACTTTGACAAATATGAGTGACCACATAAGTAATTCACTGATATAAATATAACATTAAAAATGACTTCAGGAATTTACAGGGTCCACAGAGGTCACTGCTTTAGTTCAAACCTCTTCCTGGGTTTAGAAGGCCATTAACACAATTTAAAGATCCCTGCATAGAGTTGTCCCTCATTTTTTTTTCTGTGACTTTCACGCCCACCACAATCAGACAAGCCCATCCTTACCACAGAGATGGAGTTGGAGAGCAGTGTGCCATCCTGGCCCAGCATGTTGGACACTGTGATCTCTGGCAGGTCCAGATTTTGTGGATGGAACGGAAGCAGGCCATTGTGGTTCGCGGGGTGACACAGAGCGTGGTAACCAGACTCCACTTCATTCAGGTGCACCAGAGAGTGGTCAGGGAGGGAGGGAGGTGTGATGGGTGGAATGTTAAAGTCTTCACTATCCAGACTTGGACCAGGGTAGGGCTGAAAAGACAGAGCGACACAGATGATAATTAGCATCTACTTGTTTGCCATTCAAGCTCATGGACACAGTGGTCTGATGGATATATCTACCAACAGGATTATAGATGTGGCTAGAACATCCAAACACTGGGATCACCCTGGTGTTGTATCTCTTATGCATGGAAAAAGCTGCTTGTGAAACATCTGCTTTTGGCATAAAACCTACCTCTGCTATGTGGCTTTGATTCCTAGGAAGTAGAACTCAAACAGATTTCAAAGATCCCATTAAACTTTTCTAGAGTATTAATCTAGCTGTATACTTCCTTTTTTTTTATTCATGAGAATTGTAGGGAAGGAAGGCAATTTATAAAATTGTTTGATCAAACATGTTTTGTAGGACTCCCTACTGGTAAGATTATGGGATATAGTAAAAATGAATTCCAGAAGTCTGGGGCAATTGCTTTTCAGTTTGAAAAACCTATCTGCTTGTAATTAAAATTAAAAGTTATTAGTTAAGAAGTAAGTTAAGCCTGTGACTAAGGGTATGCTCACTGAAAGTTTGGTATAGTTTAAAAATAACGTTAGATGCTAATTTTATCATTAACATTTTATCATCAAAATGAAAATGAAGATTGCTTTCATGACTTCTGTGATCATTTATTTGAATTCTCCCTACAGGCTGATAACACTGCAACTATTTAAATTCAGTCCCTTTCATTTAAAGACATCAACGATATTAAAGCTATATAATGCTAATTGTGAAATAAAAATTAATTAGTAAGATAAATAGCATTAATATATCAGAGACCTTTTTCTTATAAACTAGCTTGAAAATAGAAAGGGATAGAAGAAGAAAAGAAAAATTATATGAAGACAAGCCTGTTTACAAGGGAATATGGTAAAAGTTGAAAATGTTAGAAAGAACTGAAAAAAAAAATTGTAGCAATTAACATCAATATGCAGGGTTAGAAAGAACTTATTTGTTAAACAGGTGTCAAAATATAAAAGGAAACATTTTTGGCCCAGGTTACTCTTTCAATAACAAGCCAATCTTTCAAATTCCAGGGGCCTTCAATGTTTCTGTGCACGGGTAACAAAGATTCTCTTGTCTAACTGTACAGCCCCTGCCACAGTGTGCAAGATTTGAAAGGAACAACTGGGCCAAGTGTAGGAGCCAAAGAAAGTACTGTTTGGTGTTCATTGAGTGTTCAGCCAATAAGCTTTATACCTCTCTGTCCAAATGCCTGAGGTTATTTTTTCCAGATGGTGTCTATTTGTCTAACAGAAAGAAAATCTTCAACTTGCACTTGCTAAATGTTGAGCAAGTTCTGATGTATTTGTTTAGGTGCCGTCAGAAGACACAATTAGATGGAGAGCTACTTGGAACATCTGGATTCTGGAGGTGGGCCCAGAGAAGAAGGTGTCATCTGACGGCTATGAAAGGAAGATTTGCGTCCTTCTCACAGTTAGTTTTCTTAAATATACACCGTTGTAGTTTAGTCATCCTTTACCAAAGTCTTTGATGAATAGTGTAAAAATTTTTTTTTTTGTCTGAAAGGCATGTTAGTGCCCTGTGTCAAAATTGTAAGTTTGATTACCCTGGGCATACAGACCCCAGCTTGCTTTCCTTGTAGGAGTATTCAATATAAGATTCAACAAAAGGGCCCAACGGAGAAGTAGAAAAGAATGCCTACTTAACCACTCCTATTTCATATAAAGTATTATGAAAGCCTTTTTACTGTCTTTTCTTTATTCAAACCTTATAACTGCTTTCCGTGTGTGTGGCTTTTTTTCTGATGAGAAAACTGGAGTCCAAAAGTTAGTGATTGACTTAATCCATGACTATAAGATGAAAGAAGCCATTTTTATCTCTTCTATCCCTCCTTCCTCTCTTTCTTAATTATAATCCAGCCCAGGGCCTTGTAGATGTGAGACTAGTAGTGTACCTGAGCCCCATGGGTAATTGCTATCATTTTATATGGCTGAATGATACAAAATGCCTTTGTTTCACAAAACCTCATAGTTTAAGAATTATGAGCATCAACAGCAGGTTTTTTTCCTTGTCCTAAATTCTGTCACAATGCCTAACCACTGCTTAAATATTTATTTCACATAAACACAAGCATCCATAATCTATCTCTCTGCTGTCACTGTAGATCATGGGTTTTTGCTACAGAGCTTTCAAGACGTTAATCACTGTCTGTTTGAAACATTCCTCAATAATCATAACTAATACAGAGTTAAAGGAGAAAGCTGGTTTTAATTTCAGAAGTGCCATTAACCCTCTGAAAATACTAAGGGATATTTCACTCAGGGTGTACCATGACTTTACATTCTAGAGTTTCTTCAGTAGTTAAATCTTAATTTGTGGTGTTTTAAAGGAAGGTTTAATTGGTATCACTTTACATTTGGTGATAACAACTGCACTGCAATTTAGCTAAGCTACATGGTTTGTTTTCATGTAATTACACATTAAAGTTATTTAATCCATACAATTATATGACAAAACCACAGACTCCACAACTTAACTGGCATTGCATAGTTATGTGGGTCAAGAATTTTAACAACTTACTTAGCAGTTTCTCTTCCTTACATTAGAAGTCATGATGTGGTTATTTTCCATGAGCCTATTAGAGAGTAATCAATGCCTTATAAAAGTACCATGGTAAATGTTCAAAAGTCAAAAATGCTCCAGAACTTTAAAAAAAAGTTCAATAGCAGACTAATTTCAATTTTTAAAAATGTGGAAATGAATTAATATCCAATACTGGCTTCTATGACATGGCAGGTATACTCTGATTTTCCAGATCTTGTTTGTGATGTGATTAATAACTGGGGTTTATATTATACCCAGTTTGCAGTTTGCGGGGCTACAGCACAGGAGGGGAGGGTGTGATGCAATACTTATTCTCATTCTGCATGAAAGTGCTTGTTAGAATCATCATCAAATATTTGCTGAATGAATAAAAAAGAGGATTGCCAAATTGATGCATTTCACAAATGAAGGAATGAGTGCTAAAAACTGAGCCTTAAAAAGCACGAAGCTTGAGAACATACTGCAATTATTTCACAGGCTTAAACATATACTCCCAAGGCCGCCACAGCGAGTTCACAAAACAGAGGGTAACAGGCATCTCACATGGTGTCCAACAGCTAAAGTGTCTTGTAAGAAAAGTGGTAGGTGCAACAGCCCCAGGAAGGCTTGGCAGAGGAGTCCGCATTTCCCTGTGACAGCTGCCCTGGCCCTGAAGAGGTAACCATTCCACAGTGAGCAAATGATTCATAAGGCAGAACATATAATCCGCTGTCTCTCAGAGCTGTTGGCAGCTAATTCCTTGTGTCTCATGAGGGCACATAGGAGGACATCCTGGGAGCCTGAGGTCATGGCAAGTCCCTGAGGCCCCATCGTCAGAAAGGATCGGGTGAAAGGAGTGAGGACTCTGGTCATAGCAGCAGAACTCTCCAGAAGGACCAGCCTGAGAAGACCAAGGCAAAACCACACTGCTGACACAGGACCAGATGTAGCGCTGACTCACTGATATGGTCCTTTTCTGCTTCCCACTTATTTTTCTCCTTCCATTGTGGCCTGGGTTTTAAGCAATCAATCATTCTCAAACTCTCCCAGGAACAAAGATCATGTATGCTATCTTTTCTAAGTTCTCCATATTCCTATAAGGCAACAGCACCATTTTTCTTTTTTCTTTCTTTCTTTCTTTCTTTTTTTTGATTGAAATAGAGGTTGTAAGCCATTTTCTAGGAGGCTTTCTTGGGCTGGGGCCTGGTGTAGAATGCAGAAGAGGATAGGCATGGTGTTTCTAAGTGATACTTTCTTTTTGATCACCTTCTATAGTCTCTTACCAGAGACAAGAATCTAAACCATTTACCTCCCTTGTCCGTAATAGATGTGGAAGTCACTGGTGACCATCTCTACAAATGGAAGAAAGTACTTAGGGACAGTGAGGTAAAATACATTCCTATACTTTTCATTTTACTGTTGAAACATACCTCAATAAACGGTACGTTGGAGACAGGTGTGCAAGAAAACTAATCTAAACCACAACAAATCTACATACATCTATAATAATCCAGTGCTCTAAAAGAATTAAAAACTCCCATGAGTGCAGGCTCTTCACTCTGTATAGACACAGGGAGATCTCATGGTGGTTCAGTGCTGGGCTTCACTGGGTCCCACAGAAACCAAACACCATCAAGGGTGGAGTGGGACAGGGTGTACTAGCGTGAGGCTTGGTTAATTCTGAAAACAAAACAAAACAAAACAGATGAACTATTACAGCTGCCAGGGGATTGTTTGAAGCATTAAAGTAGCAATTTAAAAATATTATCCTCCTCAAGAGAGTAAGTTTATAGTTGTAAATGACAAAGTCCATGACTATTACAACTCATTTTCTTAAAACCAGAAAATGTGGTATTGGTGCATTTCACTTATAAAGTGCCACATGATTCTCTGATGAGAATGGGTGGGTTGGAAGCCTGAGAATGATTCCTTCGGAGACTAATGAGAGTGGCCACAGCATGTTGGAAAGGCTAGCAGCTGTGGGGCACAACAGACAAGTTTCATCTAGGGTCTTAAGAGCACTTAGGAGTTTAGTTTCTGAAGCAAGTTTTCTATTCCTCTTGAACCTATTTTACAACTCAATTCATAGAGTTCTTAAGAGCATTCAAAAATATATTAAAAATCCAATAATCTATGTTCTGCAGATAAAGTGTGCTTGATAAAAGGTTGTTAAATGGATTTATACATGCCTTAGACTGGGTCATATCTAAGAACACACTGTCAGTCTGTTGGGGACTAGATGTTTAATACAATGAGATTGTGTAGGAATTTCCATCCATTTGCCATTGGCAAGACCTGACAGTGGAAGAAATTGTAAAGTTATACACGATGTACTGAACTACTCCACTAGGAGCCAAGATCAAGTTACACACTGAGTTGAATGGAATTAGACTGCACCTCTTCCTTTTCACATGCATGTGTTGGCATGTGTGCATTCATGCTTACGTGTGTGCACACTAGTAGTATGTGTGTGTGTGTGTGTGTATATGGTGTAGGCAGGTGTTGTGTGTGTGTGTGTGTGTGTGTGTGTGTGTGTGTGTGTGTGTGTTTGTGTAGAGGCCAGAGAACAATGTTGGATGTTTTCCTCAATCCTTCTCTACCTTAAAAAGAAGAAAAAGATTTTCTATTTTTAGTTTATGTGTCTGGGTGCCATGCCTGCATGCACATCTGTGCAACCTGTGGCAGCATTACCAGAGGAGGCCAGAAGAGGGCGTCAGACACCCTGGAACTGGAGTTACAGATGGCTGCTGGTTATCATGTCCTGTGGGTGTTAGGAACCAATCCCCTATCCTCTTGCAGAGCAGCTGGTGCTCTGCTGAGTCATCTCTCAAGCCTCTCCACCTTCTTTTTTTTTTTTTTTAACAGGTCTCTTCCTAAACTTAGAGCTTATCCATTCAGCTGGCTATTCAGCCAGCGAGCTCCAGTAATTCTCTTGGCTCCCCTTTCCCAGCTCTAGGAATACAGGCACAGGCAACTGCACCTGGCCTTGATGTGGCTTGAACTCAACTCCTCATGTTGCCATGACAAGTACTTTACTAACTGAGCCATCTGCTCAGTCCCTAAACTGCATGCTCTAAAGGAAGGAATAGAATAAAGGGAAAGGAGAGTGTGCAAAGGATACTGAAGTGCAGGGAGCGACTGGCCGGGAAAAGGCCAAAAACTTGGCTCTTTAAGGAGCCCTGCAGCCATGAAGCCTGTGACTGCCCAGTTCAGATCCAAGCCAAAGGGTGAAGGAATGTGTGATCCAAATTTACCACACTAAATATGCACAAACAATATATTGCCATCATCATGGCTGTGTCCTAGATTTGGGGCTGGTGTGGGTGGGTCTTCTCAGGGAAATTTTTGGCAAAGATGCAAATTTCTAAGGAAAGGGTTCAATTTTAAGCCTACAACCAAAAAGACTGGGGTTAGGAAAAATCCAGAGGCATCTACTGATGAGCTTTGGATTGGTTTGCTTGCACGCCTTTTCAGTCATTTGACTAAAGCCAACATCCGTACACACGTGCAGCCTTCTCCAGCCCCCATTTCAGTGTGACATGAAAAGAGAGTTCTCACCTAATTTCTGGGAGCTTTCATTCTCCTGACTGTTTAATTGCATAGGTACTCACTTTTTGAGACCCTCTGCTTTACATATTCCATGGCCTGAGTATCCTGTTTACATTATTTTATCCGTCTGCAGCCCATGTTTCCTTTGCCACAGCCGGGTCTTTATTTTGTATTCCATATTATTGCATCTGCAAGTGGAATGTTAATTACACTGACTTTTTTTTTTGAACTGTAGAGGATTCAGGTTTTCATATCATCCAACTAGAGAGTTAATTCATGCTGACCAGAAACAAATAATAAAGAGGTTTTTTTCCCCAGCTTTTGTCTTTTCTTCTCTTTTTCAAAATCCAATTCTCTAGTAGTGGGGCACTATATTTTGTGGGTCCCTACTACATATTGCAATCATTATGCATAGCACTCAATCTTTGGTGACAAGAAGTCCCATAACTCAGAAGAATTCAAAAGATAGCATCTTGTACACATCTTTAAATTACGTGATGGACTCATGCAGTCATGCAAACACTAAAAATATGGCTATCGTTATAGTGCTGTAAAATATGGTTCTCATATAGGTCTTTATTTGAAAGATAAATAAATACTACTGCCATCAAACATATACAGACTGCCTTAATTTCTAATCTGTAACATAATTCCTGAAAGTCAAGGACAGAAAAATGCCAGCCTTTAAACATGTTTTATCTTCTATTACTGAACACTCATGTGGCATGATTCAAATAACTCAATGGAAGTAAGTGATCTCAGAAATGTAGCCAAAAAACCCCACAAAACTAAATAAACAAACAAAACCCTCCTAAACGTTCTCCATTCAGTTTATGAAGTTAAGACATTTTATTGCCACTACGATTTTCCCCAATGGCTTTGAACAGCATCAGTTCAATCTCTAATTTCTTTTGAGAAGACCTTCAGAGTTAGATCTCTTTCTGATTCTTTTGTCCCTGCATGAACAAGGGTTGATAGCTTGAGACTATAATGTATCACTGTGGAAAGCTTTGGTATGTTACATAAATCATCTTAACACTCAGCAAGAATTGTCCAACAGAGCCATGGATGTGCTCAAGCCAACGATCCTGAAAACAAATTTTTTTGTCTTTTTTTTTCACATGCTAGAGAATAGCAATCTGAGATGTAACTTGAAGAAAAAAAATAAAGTATTAAAAAAAACACAATGTATTAATTTTTCAATCAATAGTTATCAAAATAAGATTTTGGGTAGAAAGCATAACATTTATATTATTTGTGTTCACTGTTTTTTAGAACCTTGCTTAAAAAATAGACAGTTCATGTTCCTTCAGTTTAGAAGTGTTTGTTGAATGCCTACTATGTTTAAGACATTCTGCAAACAGTAAGTTGAGTTACAGAGAGTCAGAAGGAATGGGCTGGATGATAAAAAAAGAAATCCAAGTCCCCTGTAAAGGCCACGTGCTTGAAATGTCAAACTGGGTGAACACAGAAGGCGATGGAAGGGGAATTGCATGGAGCTGGAATGTTGAAGCATTGCTATCAGCAGATTATACAGATCACAGGGCCTGAAGATCACATATTTCTGCTCAAATGTGGCGAGGGAGGATCATGACATGAACCCAGGCCTTCCCAGGCAAAACCAACTCACCAATCAAAACCAAGTCGGGTATGGGCTCAATGCCCGTTTCTTCGAGCACTGTGGTATAAGATCAAAGCTCGGTTGTAAGAAACCAGGGTGCAAAACTTGCATGAAACCAGAAAACGGGGTCAACCGGAGCATACCCAGAGAATCCAGGAGCTAGGACTGAAAGAGCTGAGGTTAACACTAATAAGCTGGAACATTCTGGGAGTCATGAGGCCAGCACTTATACAAGATATGCATGGGACACGATCGCCTGACCCACCGCTGTCACCCATGGCTGTCACCAGCAGACAGGGGATTCTTTTGCCATTATTCATTAATGATCTCAGAAGGTGGAAGAGATTTGCTTCCTCTTAGTGTGGCTTAGAATTCTGTATGAGTGTCCTCACAGTATGTTACAGGACATTTTAAAACCAAGCATGGAGTGTAGTTGTCATAAGGGAAAACAAAAACAAAAATTATCGGGTTTCCTGACAGCAATGTGCTCCCACCACCACATGGGTGGTGAGGGAAAGCAGACTCAAATTGAGGAGTTACTTCTAAGACCCGAGTCAGGGTCACGTCTGATCTTCAGTGACAGGTCACGATTCCACGTCTGTTCTTTACTGGGCTTATTGAAATGTTTAATTTCAATTATAAATAAATAATCTTAGGTAAAATGAAACATATACTTTTTTGTATAGTTTTTTAAAAAAAATTCTTATGACTGGAGACATTCTAAGATCTTATTTTACACATTGTTTTGTTTTGTAAATAACCAAAGAAAATCAAATTTTGAAACAAGAGAACAGTCCTGAAAAGTGTGACTTTCTGAAGCCTTTTCACTGCCTACTTGACATTTCATTTTGACCCTTTGTTTCCATTTTTAATTAAAAAAAATCCTATCAATTAGGAGCTAGAAATACCAGGCACAAATTTCAGACGACTGTTAATAAGAAGTACCACTTTGTTTCTTTACACTTCAGATCCCAAGTCTATATACACAGCAGGGATGTGACAGTGGTCAATCCGTGAAGAGGTTGTTGAGGTGAAACAAAGAAAATGAAAGAATACACGGACTATGGATGATGCCCTGGTCCAGCAGAAGCGGGTCAGTCCCTGTAAACTATATTCATTTCAACACTGTGTAATCTAACTTTTTCTCATGTAATGACCGTGAATGATTGTCAATGCTAATGAATAATACTTAGGCCATTCTTTAAATACATGTATATTATTTCATTGTTCTGTAATTTATTTCATCGGGTTCATATTTTGACTATTTAAGTTGTTTCCAGTTTTCTTGGTATGAATCACTGTGATGAATCATATCCATTTATTTCCTTAGGAGAATATTCTAGAGTTCAATGTTTATGCTTAAATGGAATCACAGAATGCTAAGAAAATTTCATGTTTAAAATAGTGTGTTGAAATCTAATGCATCTTGTCAACTTATTAAATTTAAGAAACTTATAGATTTCTCCTGTACCTAATTATGTCTAAACCAAGCAAATCCTTCAGCGTTTCTGGGATTCCTTCTCCTCATCTGCAGGCCATGGCTGTGGTAGTGCAGACTACACATTCAGTGAAGAGGAGGAAGAAGAACTCACCACTGGTGATAAAACAATCCAGATGCTGCAGACAGTCACCTTCTATAAACATAAATATATAAAAATGCAGGAACAAAGATGGACTTGCTGATTTTGTAGCTTAAAATGTTCAAATCTACATGGTTTCATTTGGCTCACCCTAGTATATCTCAAAGCATCCCCAGACATGTAACACTGTGCAGTTCTCTTAATCCAGGAAAGGACTGAGGCCCGGACACCAATGTGTAACAAAGTTGGAAAATAAAATTAAGCTTCATCTAACAAAGATGGAGGCTAACGTGGGCTTTCAGACCTTCCCAAGTCCGAAGGGTTAACTGTGAAATTTGCTTGTTGGTATTTTCCACGCCACTCAATCGGCCTCTTTGAGTGGCTGTTAAGGACTGAAGGATTTGTTGGTAAAGCCTTTCCTCAGTTCCCTGGCAGGAAGCCATAGCTGGCAGTCACTTTCATACTTATGAATCTAAGGCATTCTTTATGTGAGGAAGAGACATGGTAACTTGAACTTCCAGCAAATGCAGTTGTCCTACTAACACTCATCATTAGCTTTAGAGCATAAGAAATGGCAAGTGAAAGGAGCCAGATGAGACCCGAGTGAGAGAGTGAAACTGCTGGCTTTGTGACTGTGGCCTCACAGCGGGGCCGGCTCAGGTGAACACCTGCTCATGCGCTAAGCTGGCCTCACAAAAGCATGGAAGCTGGTAAACTTGGAAGACCTGCTTTGGCAGGCTCGCTTTTCTGTGTGGATGAGTATGAGTTCAGTTTCCTGAAAGGTGACTGCTGTGTGGAGTTCCAAGCCCCTCACCCTCATGTCCTCCGAAACCTTTCCGCTTTACAATTTCAGGAAATAACTCACAGTAGGGCTTAGCTCTTGAAGAGCTCTTTTCAGCTGTGTCCAGAAAAACCTTCAATTGTTGGTCTCAAGCTGTGACCCTTAGAGATCTGGTTAACTAACTCATCTGAGTCCCTAAGACAGGTCACTTATTTGGATTTCCAGGTGACAGGATTGGATGGACAGGAAGGGCAGTGTTGATTGGATGGACAGGAAGGGCAGTGTGGAGAACACACTCCAACTAATGCCACTAAATGTATTTAAGATCTAAACCATTAAATAATATAGGTCAGATGAAGCATAGAAAAAATACAGAAATAAATAAAGATTAAAGTGAAACCTTTTGAGTTTCTGGGAAGTCTAGCTGGTTCTGTTTCCAAACCCAGGAACTGAAACTACTCAGGGAAACTTGACACTTCTGAAAGGTGTTTGGGGTGGCAGGTGAGGGAACAACAGAAATTGTCAGAAATTGGGGTGAGTGGAAAAATATCCTTAGCCCTTTGCATTATTCTTATATTAAAAATGAGCATAATCATTTCTAGTTGTCATATTAAGATTTTAGTGATTGTTTATAACAAACTTTAATTGCCTTGGAAACAGAGCTGGTACGCACAAGCACCATGACTCAACACATGACTGTTGAAATGCCACTATGTTTTTAGGCATTCGTTGGTGACAGGCTTATTATGAGTGCCCCAAAATACAGTGTTATAAAGACACGTTTTATCACAAAAGGTCATATTTCTCTATGTGTTAAAGAAAAAAACTAAAAATATAATTGTGAAAAAGGCAAAGAATTAGTTGAAAAGTATATCAAATGCTATTGTGTGACGGTCAGCTGTGAGAGCTACCTGCACACACATCTTCCCACTGACCCCATGGCTTGTAGTCTCTAGAGGTCTTCTCACTGAATAAACCAAGCTCCAAATGGAGCTTGGCACTTCCAGGATCTGCGTTTACCATTAATTCTGTCCCATTCACATGTTTTTATAATTTTTATCACTGAGATGTATTTCCATAATGTCTGAAAATAAACCAGACTATTAGACAATTATAATGAAATGCTCAAGCATGCCCAGCAACAAACATTCATTTTCTGAAAGTAAAAAATGAGTCTCATATTCACAAATCCCATCGCTTGGAAATGTATATGATACACAACATTTAACCTGTCAGCAGCCTCATTAGTGTCAATGAGCAGAAACTGGCAATCAGACGATGTGAAGCTTCACATGTGTTTATGTTTTAAAATGTCCCTGAAATAGCTCTGCTGAAAAATTGAAACATAACATTTCTCCAGGACGAATGGATTTCAGTCTACATATTATGGTCTGTCTACATTTCTAAGAAATTTGTATTTCACACATAGATGGTCATTTGTAATTAACAGAGTCAACAGCCCACAAAATAATAATAAAATATGATAATAATAATTAATAATAATAATAAATTTCAGTTTAACCACACTGGTACATAAATGATTCAGAAAATATGCAAGGAGACTGATGGCTGTTTAATGAGTATGAGCTCAAAGATATCAATTTGTATGGTGCCTGCATTCAGTATCCATACAACCATTAAGACATTTTCATAAAGTGGAAGAAATATGTGAGCTATTTCAAGATATAATGCAGAAAAACAGACTTCCATGTAAGAAGCCAATTTAGGAAGAAAACAACATAAACAATAGTAACTTGTGTGTTCAAGGGAAGCATCTTTTAAATTTTGAGTAATGAAGATGTCAAGCCAAATGCTGGAGTAGTTTAACTTAATTAGGTGGCCTATTTTTCCAGGCATCCTTTCATTTCCCATTGAAAACTCAGCTTGTATGCGAGGCAACAGGAGCAATTTTGTCTGTAATGAATACCTCGGGGACCGCACAGTAATCATTTGAATGTTATACTGAAGACTGGTTTGAGTAACTAGTCTGTGCTTGTTAAGATGCCAGACTCTGTTGGGCTAACTAGATTACTCTATGCATGTAGCTTCATCATTTTATTGGGCTAATGGTCAAAAAGTCAGGATAACTTTACTCTCGAAAAATTTCCAAAAGGAACAAATCTAAAAGTAATTGGTCTAATCTATGTTCAAATTTATGTCACGATCATTGACATTTTATGGCTCACAATAAGGAAATTTTTTTAATACTTAAAAAAAAAAAACTCTTAAAAACCACAACCGTTTCTAGGCTCTTTTTGCCAGACCTCATTTCCACTCTGATCTACAGTGTTTTCTTATTAGGAAAACATATAATTACCAAATAGAGAGTCATTGGCATGTTTGCAAATTTTAGAACATAATTCTAAGAATAGATTTGAGAAAATATTGGTGCAAAAATGAACTTGGAGAGGCAAGTGGTTGCACTGCTGTTGGGTTGCTTACCATAAACAGCAGCAAGTTACTGTGATGATAATTCCAGTTATTATTTAGCTTATTACCATATTAACTCTGCACATCTTGTTCTTGAAATGACTCTCCCAGGAGGAGGGGACCCTGGCACCTCAGATTAAATGTGTCCTGGCTTGTCACCCAGATGAGTGGTTGCTACTACAGTAAACCAAGTAATACGAGGTATGCTACATTTCTTCAATGCAAGATTGAGAATCCTTGGGAATGGAAGTCTCAGAGAATCAACATGACAAACACACACACACACACACACACACACACACACACACACACACACACACCATGCTTACTCATTTATTTATCGTTCAATAAATAGTGCTGCAGACTCTGATAAGAGAAACATTATTCTAGGCACATGAGACCTAGAGGAAAAGAAGAGAAGCAAATCCCACTGTCTAGGATTCACAATCATATAGGGAGGACTCTGAGGATCATGTGCCATAGAGGGGCAAGCTTGCTCCTCCACATCAAAGATGTGAGACACGGCCCAAACTTTGAGGTCCACCTTCCAGTAACAGTGAGGAGAAACAGAGAGGTAGTGTAAGTGAGCATATGAGGTGAACTCATGAGGGATGGTGACCAGAGCAGAATTGTGTGGTTGAAAAAAAGAAAGATTAAAAGTTATGTTAAAAAAAAAAAGTTGAGTCAACACTAAAGTTGATTAAACACGGCCTGAGTGATGAAGGCACTGCCACAGGACTGTGTTCACTGATTGGGTAGTGATTTTATCAGTATGAGAAGAAGTTTGATGTGTGAGGATCAGAAGCAGGAGGGCATTCACTGCATCTTGATGAACTGGTACATTGAAGTCTGCACTTCTACCAGTACAAGTCCCTAGATGAATCAGAAACCAAACCTGAAAACCATAGTGGAGCATTTTCCCACATTGATGGATGCTCCTAGATTTTTATTTGCATTTTAAATGAACTATCAAACGTCCTACTCAGTGCTTAGTAAGACTGCAGGAAAACACCAAACTGCTACACTTCATTGTACTGGTTAGCTTCCTGAATAAAGAAGTATCTGAGGCAATGAAGTTACAAAGGGAAAGGTTTGTTTTGATTTATAGTTTTGAAAGTTTCAGTTCATGGCTGAAAGCCCTCTTTGCTTTAGGCTACTGGTGGGTCTTCTGGATGACAACTGGAATCAAGAGAGAGAAGGGGGCCATAATCACACAGTCCACATTAAGGGTGTGTCGCCTACAGTCTAGGGATCTCTCACTTGGCTCTACTTCCCAAAGGTGCTGTCCCTTCCAAATAGTACCACTGTGCAGAAGAACATGTGGGTGGCATCTGGACCTCTGGGGACAGTTGTCTAAAGCACAGCATTTACCACCTGTTTAAGACCTTGAAACATCAGGAGAAGATAAGAGTCACAATTCTAATGCAGTTTAGAAGTTGAAAGGAAGCAGAGAGAAACTGGAACACAAACTGAGATGATTGTAGAGTAGGATCTTAAGTTGGACACTTAACACTTATGATGTAGTGTGAGGCTCTAAGTTAATACAAACAATATATTCAAACTGAAGGCTAACTGTTCCCAGAGAGAAAGACAGTAGAAGGAAAGGAAGAAGAAAGGTAGAAGAAAGGATGCTGGAAGCAGGGTGAATGGGGATGGGAGTGGGATGGAAAATCAAACAGAAAAATAAATTAGCGTCCTAAAGGCCCAGGTTGGGGATGAAGTAATTTCTCAAAAACAAACCAAACAAAACAAAACAACAACAACCCCCCCACAACAAACAAAAACCAAATAAACAAAAAGCGTTTCAACCACAAACCCTTCTCTATTACTGAATATCAGAAATACCTTTGAAAGCCTCCCAGCAAGGGACTATTCCTAGTATAAATATGACCCATCCTTGCCCATTTTTTTTTCCCACACAGACCTGCCATTGAAGGAACAGAGTTCCTATGTCCAGGGACTAGGAACTTGATGCTATCCCTAAGAATGCAGCAGGGACCAGACGGTAAAGAGGTAATGTAAAAAGGAACAGTCCTGAAATGCCTGTAGATGAGGAAAGAATGGGAAGCAAGGAGGCATACCCAAGGATAGTCTATCTCAGGGGCCACAGAGGCCTCTGATGAAGAGAACCAAACAATTCTCGCCCCTGTGATGCAGTTAGCTCAGAGGGTCACTGACATCTTAAGTTAAGATGCATCTAAGAAACTGTGGAAGGTACTGCAGTGTTGCAGCAAGCCAGAGAGAAGACTTGCTCACCATGATAAACAGTAACTGAGAAAGTTCTGGTGGGAATCCAGCTCGGGCAGGGATCCCTGCTTCCCTCCACCTTGCCATGCTTTCTTGGTGCAGCAGTCTAGACATAGCAAAATGGTTGCCGCAGTGAAACATGAATGCAGCCATCATCACAGAGGAACTCTTATCTTCATGTGTGGGGACAACATCATCTACTAAGTTGGAAAGAATCTCAAGTACATGAACAGCAATCTTCATGTTGGACGTTAGACTTATACTTTCAATGTTTCTGCTGCTTTGTTTCTTAGTCTAACTCTGTGGTCTCATTCAAGCATAACAAGAAGAGGGCTGAGGTCTCTTAGGGACTTCAGTCCCCTTATCTGGCTCTCCTTTAGTCTCTTCACTCCTTCTCTCAAATTGGACAAGCCAGATCTTGCAAGGTCTTGGGCTAACCAGAGACAAGGTTCCTTTCTGATAGGGTTTGTAAACATACAAGAAGAAATATTGCATTTCATAGAGTAAGATGCTTATATTCAGGGTTAAAACAAGTTAAAGGGCGTTTAAATCCAAGTCTTGAGTGCCCAGAACTCTTACAGCCGTTAGAGCAGAAAATAGTCAGTTTTCCAAGCATGGCGCCAGGGTGCAGTGGCAGTGTTATTGGGCTTTTATTACATACTTGTCAGTCTTATTATGGGTGGTGTATTCAATTTAAAATCTGCCTGTCAATTACCAAGCCATATGCAAAACATTTTAAGGGTCTGTATACACTAGCTTAAGAGGTAGAGAATGCACTCAGCAGATAGGGCAAGGGGCCCTTTGAGACTGTCTAAAAGAATATCATTAATTTTTACAGTGTACTTTCATTTCTGGAGCAGCTCCAGCATAGGCTTTCTATAAAAATCATCTCAAGTTCAGGATTATGCTATACACTTGCAGAAGCATCAATGCAACAGCATTGTTCCATATGTTGCTACTTAGCAACGTAGTCCATAAGTTCCACAGCAGGCACCGAGTTGAAAACTAAACAGGAATTATAATGTAGAATGATGTGATGAGGTAAGTAGTCGTGGGTTACTAAAATATGCAGCTGTTTGATGTTAGGTAGGAAATGGAACAAAACTCTCTTCTTTCCTACAGGGTGACAGAGACTGTATTTATCGATGCCTAAATGATACATGGATTAAAATTGCCAAAAACACAGTATATTACAGGAAACAAAAAGAATGTTAAGCATAAATTTTAGCAAAGGCCATTTGACGTTGGTAATTTGTGGAGTTTATTCACCTCCAGGGGTATGTGTTATCTTACATTAGTTTGATTTTTAAAACAACTCATTCTAAAACCACTTTCATACATGCTGCATTATTTTTTCAAAAGCTTAAAATTAAAATAAAACAAAATAAAAATATCTTGCCCCTTGGCTCATGAAGCTGCCATATCTTTAGAAAGCACAAAATTATCTGGGCCTCTTTATTCCTTCATAATAAAAAGTCACTGTATTGGAAACATTCTTAGGGACTTCTGGCCGAAATATTAAGAATAACAAGGCTGGTTGTTTGATTTCAGTTAGGGATTAATATTCCACACTGTAGTTGAATTTAGAAACCTAAGGAGCTGAATTGCTAAGATGCATATATTTCGAAGTTGCCATCCTTTATCCAAAACTGCTTAAGACGGCCATAATGATTCTCTGAGAGCGAGCAGCTGCTTTATAACAGTAATCATTTATTGAGTTTGTGTTTCTACTGTTTCAAACAAATTCAATTAGCCCTCACACTTCAAAACCCTAAAGGCCCAAAGAGATGGTACCGGGTTGCTTTAATCTAATAGTAATACTAAACTTGTCAGTACAGTTTTGGGATTGATGGTTAGAAGCAAATTAATAGTAACATTTTTCATTTTTTAATCAAACAGTCCTATTCAGAACTACCTATGGGTCCTGGAGGGTACTTAGCACAATGAATTCAGTAAAGGAAGGATTCTACATGCGAAGGAAAGCTTTTCTTTCAGAGAGGTCCCTACACTGATTTTCTCAACAGAATGGAAGCAGGTAGAACCATGGCCTTGGAACTTCATGATGACCTTTATGATTGAACAATATAGTGGAGTGTCCAGAATGTCTGCCACACAAGACAGTGGTCACAATGACTTCTAAATAAATGCTGAGTCCATGGAGATGTGTGCCTGTCTGTTTTTAGTCAAGCAGGAGACATTTGCTCACAGAGAACACTCCTATTATATGCATTAGATTGGGTTTTCGGTCAACCACCATGGAAGAAAATGTCTCTGTATGTAGCCCCTTTTCACCTCCTCTCCTCTCAGTGATCAAACCCACTCAGGCAGATAAATAGGCATTGAAAACTACTACCTGGGAGTTTATGCTTTCAGTGGCTGGTATGTGAAATTCCAGGAAAATGTGATTTTTTACTATTGATGAAAAGAATAGGTTCCTGTCCACAAAATACTCTCATGAACTCTTGCTACTCACATTTATCCGCTTACTTATTTTTGCTTATAGTGTTCAGATATTCTATGCTATCCTGGCACCCTAGGGCAGTTATAATTTTGCTTTAACTGCCCTCTCTGGATTAGGGGGCCGAGTTTTAAGTATCTAAAAATAAATACCCAACCATTTACTTTTATAAATGTAACCATTTACATTCTCATTCCACATTTGTTGTCACTGCTCATGATTAAATACCTTGTCAACTTTTCCCAGGAAATGGACACAAAGGTGCCCTTGAAAGATTTCTGTCGTGTTTATGCTCTGGGACCTAAAAGCTACTCTTTCCCTCAGTAAGTCCTAAAAGCAGCCTTCTAGGACCCAATATCCATAATACCTTAGTGATGAACATTATACAGGTTTGAAAATAGCTCAAAATAGTTGATAATTGAAGCTACTGATGGCATGTGTAGCTTACCATGATAAACTCATTCACAATCAGAAACACAAATAACTTGCACCTGTAACGACTTTATTTCCTAAAGGTAACACAACTGTTTAGGAAATCTCATGCTGGCAAAACAGCTGCTTGCCATTCTGCAGGGGAAGCGAGGTAGCATCCTTCAACAAATGCCAAAGCTGGTATTTTATCAGCTCCATCTCATTAACTGGAAACAAGGCTTAAATGCTTTGTTTATAAATTATGATTATTCCTGATTGCGGCAGTTACTGATAGTGCTACTCATTTGCAATGCAACTCTTTGAATTTGTTTAATTACAATTTGAAACAAGGCAGAGAAGATTAATTAACCCACCTGGCTGGCTGGCACATAGTCCTGGCTCGGCTCTGTCATGCTCATATACATGTTCTCACCGTCAAACTGTGAATGAAATAATAGTAAACATTGAGCAATCTTGACCGGGTGTGTTTTTCTTTCTTTCTTTTTTTTTTTTCCCCCTCACCATCTAACTGGGAAACAGTAGCCATAAAAAATATAGCATGGCTGAGAATATGAAAAAAATTGTCACAGTAAGTGAACCACATCTCTCCTTTGATGTTTCTGTTGTCATCTTTCCTGACCCTGCATGTCAGTGATTTGGAGTAATTAGTGCTCTAGTAATTACAGCAAGCAAGCAAGAAATGAATGGTTTCCTTTCATCTGCAATCTGTTTTAAAACAAAATGGCTCATTTTGCACGCCATGTATACATACTGCAGTTGGGCTGTAATGAAGTAGTAAATGAGTGGCACGCTTTCTGAAAGGAAAAAAAATAATGGAAAATACAAGGAGGCACAGCTCGGTGCATTCTGAGTTTGGCTCTCAAAAAAGAAAAAGTGCAGAGTTTCATAATGGACTAAAACTGGCTTCACTCTAATGGCCTTCTGATTAAAAAGCGTTTTAAATTTATATTAATATTTGAAAAAAAGTATATGCCACTATAACCGTGGCTAAGAATGGAATATAAGAATAACAATGAAAAGCAAAAATAGCATACAGGTACCATGATCAATTTTTTTTTTCCTAAAAAATTTCAAATGCATAAAATAAATATAAACAGGCAAATGCATACAAATTGACCTATACATTTGCAAGTTAGAAACAAGTGAAGAAGAGGAGGGTATTCACAGGGCAGCCCTCTTGCAAAACTGTCAAACAAGCCATGACATTACAGAACAAAATGTACTTGGCAGTGTTGGGCTTGAAGCACTCCACTGAGACTTAATTTTCCTCTATCTGGAGTCACTTGGTAAATGGTAAATGATGAAAGTGTTCCTCTTTAGTTAAAGAAAGATTTTTCCCCCCCAAGGTAATCATCAAATGGACCAATATAATCAGCTTGAAAACCGTCTGGATATGTGCTCAGTAATAGACTTTTTAGACATAGGAACTTGCAAATGTGAGAATCTACTTTTCAAAACAAAACAACCATTGATAGAAGTACACATAATACGGACATTTTTACACACCATCAAACTGATACACCCAAACAAAAAAAAACCATGCGACAGAGACGTTCTATTCCAACACCTAAGGATTACTAGCCCTATAAGAAGGTTTTAAAAGCTCCATGGATGTATCAAAGCCTCTACTATAGTCAGAAATAGTGAATTGTGGTGATGAAAGGCCCCCCATCCCACCCATGACACTGAAGAACTCACCAGGTTCACCTTAAATACTAGAGGATTTCTTTATGTGTCACCCTATAACACATTTCATATCATGCACACTACCTATCTCTGTGGTCACAAAATCCTCTATAGAATGGCATGGTAGTTTGCACAATCCAGAGATTAGCACAAGCGGAGAAGAGAGACGGGATAATTCAGCTGCTCTGTCAACTGGCTCAGGGGCCTTGAGTCTAAGTGGCTTACCCAAGGATGCCATTCCATTGGTCAGGTGAGTCACCCGACACATCCCACGACTCAAGTCCCAACAAAGAGCTTCACATGGGATTCTCCAGCATGGCCTGCTGTGGGGCACGCTGGCTTGTTTGCAAATGTTTTTAATGTTAAGATGCCAAAGAACCACTTAAAATATGGACAGGTTTTTTTTTTTTTCTACTATAACAAACTAAATGGAACAGAAGTATTGGAGTGAATCAGATGTTCTGCAGCCCATGCATATTCTAGAATGTGTTACTTTCTGTTTCATCTTCTCAAACTCATTTTCTAAATTTGGCATCATTCTCAAGCCAGCCAAGGCTCTGAAGTTTTGGTTTTAGTTTATCCAAAGTGTAAGGCTAATTGAATATGTTCATGTTACTGTTCTGGATGAACACTTTCTCTCAAAAATGTACCAAAGTTAAGTGGTTTTTGAGCCAGGGCTGAAATAGCATTTCACAATAAAAAGTATGCAGTTATAAACATTGTAAAATTTTTAGTGTACTCCATGTCCCCTCTACCTATATGCACATCTACTGCTGGGCCGTGCATTAACTAATTTAATTTTTGTGACTGCCAAGAGTTAGGTTTTACTATTAATACTTGAATAGTATAAACCAGCATAGAAAGGGACAGGGCAGTTAAGCGAGATGCTGAGTTACACGGCTTCTACCAGCCATGGATGAGAGAACCCAGACTAACTGGCATGTACGCTTGCCACCAAAGCACACCAGCATCCTGAGTCACAACACTGAGTTAGCTACCAATTCCAGCAGCGTTACTACACACTGGTGACAGTTCAGGTGCAGTGTCCCTAATATGAAAGTTGGAAAACTAAACTGCTTTAAAATTTGAGACATTTTAAGCACTGCCATTTTGTCACAAATGCACAACTTCAAACATCTTTCTGCTGTCAAAATAAGGCAGACACACTAAAAATAGTATATGAAATTGCCTTCTGATTATAGACATGCAGGTAGATGAAATGCAAGTGTCTTGCTTACATTTAGGTCCTTCTCTGTATCACACACACACACACACACACACACACACACACACACACACACACACGCGCGCGCACACACTCCAAAATCTGAAAAAAATGTAAAA
This sequence comes from Lophiomys imhausi, assembly GCA_907164525.1. NCBI lineage: Eukaryota > Metazoa > Chordata > Mammalia > Rodentia > Muridae > Lophiomys > Lophiomys imhausi. The sequence goes on from CAJQZJ010034075.1 coordinate 1,831,832, forward strand.
TTTGGAATACCAAATTTCAGGTAAGAGTGATTTAACCTGTTAACCTGTATCTTGGTGATCTTGAAATATGGTCCAGAATTTCTATCGTATTGTGCGGTGCTGTTTCTAATGCCACAGCAAACTGAGAGTTTAGTGTTAATTGGATAACCAAAAGACTCTAAGTTATGGTGGTTAATTGTATGAGTTAAGTGGACTGGACCATGGGGTGCCTAGGTATCTTGTAACATGATTTCAGGGTGTGTCTCTGAGAGTACTTTTGGATAATGTTGACATAGGTAAACTGAGAAAAGCAGGCCACTCCCAATACAAATGGGCTATATCCAAACTACTGAAGGCCTGATTTTTACAGTCCAGTGCTGAAATGTGACATTGGTGTTTTTCTGTGTTCATAGTCAACTGAAGCACTGGCTTTTTTTAACGTCTCAAGCCTGTCAGTAGCTCTCCCCCAGGCTCTGGTTTGCCAACTGTAGATCTTGGAATTGCTCCATCTCTGTAAATATATGTGTTAATTTTTATATTAATCTGTACACACACACACACACACACACACACACACACACACACTCACACTATCTATCTATCTGTCTATCATCATCATCATCATCATCTATGTATCTATCATCTATCTTCTAATTTCCTATTGATTTTATTTTTCCAGAGACCATGAACACAGGTGGCTCCTTTTATCGCTACTGTACTATTCAGAACTCTTTAAGATCAAATTTTTGGTGGACACACTGGTACACACCTATTGTACCAGCACTCAGGATACAGAAGCAACAGAATCTTGTGTTTGAGGCCAGCCTGGCCTATACAGAAAGATCTTGCTATGAAAAAAAAAAAAGAAGAAAGAAAAGATAGACTGGAGGAGAAGAGTGGAGTGGAGACCCACAGTATTTCTGGAGGGCATAATACATGGAAATACTCAATTCTTGTGCACACTTACTTTATAGAGAGCGTGGCCTAGTTTACTAGGAGAGGTTTTTTTTTTTTTTTTCTAGGTTTTGCTAGAAGAGTCCCTGGGTCTCTTACCTACTCCGAAACTTTCTGTGCCTTCCCATACCCTACATCATCACTCCCCTAGTTCCACGGTGCCTTCACTCCCTTCTATACTTGGAAGAATTTCCTTGGATCCAATGTTGCAATTAGTGAAGGCCAGCCATGCCCAGCCTATGGATTCCCCTGGGTAGGTTTGGGTTTCTGGGAAGGTGTTGTGGTTAGGGATGGAAGACACTAGATAGTGGTGACCTGAATACAGTCTGGTTACTCTTCGGGTCCCCGTAACTTAGGATCAGCCTTAGATCATAAAAAAAAAAAAAAGTTTATCATCTCATTAACAAAACTCAAATCATACCTGCTTCAGTAAACAAATTATCTTCCTAAAGAAAGTGACAATGGCTTTAGAAGAGAAAGTAGATTCAGTTTCCAGAAAAGGTCCTGATGGATTTTTGCTTGTTTTTTTCTCTGACTGAAATCTAAGACTCAGGGCATTAAACAAACACTCTACCATTGAGCTACTATCCCTAGCCATTATGACTGCTTTAAGGGTGATTCACTCAAAGTTTTCAGTAGAGTAAAATTGGTTGAGGGACTGGGGGGATAACCCAGTCAGTGAAATGTTTTCCATGCAAGCATGAGAACCTGAGTTCAGTCTGCAGTGCCCTCATAAACACCTGGTGTGGGGGCAGCAACATTTAGTCCAAAAACTGTGGAGGTAGAGACAAGTAGATTCCGTATAGCCTAACTGATAAGCTCCAGCTCTCAGTGTGAGACTTGCTCCAAACAGTGGATAGTATCTGAAGGACACAGGAAGTTGATCTCTGACCTCCACAGGCACATGCATACGTGTGCATGTGCCTTTGCACACACACACATACCTTCACATATGAAAACAGGTGTGTGTGTGTATATGCGTATACACACCACAACTGATTAATTTACAGACAGAACCCTTGGGAGGAAAAGAAGAAAAAGTACATAAATGATATGGAGTATCATTCAAATCCTGTCTCCAATTCCTCAATCTTCCAATTTGTTAGATTATATTTAATAAAAGAAACATAGAATGGCTGGGAAACAAGAAATCCAGGCTCTAAGTAAGGAGGCTCCCCCTGTATGAGTTGTAAAATAGCAATCTATACATGCCGAAACAGACATCTACCATCTCCTTGTGGGTTAAGGCTTGCAACTGGACCATGGATGAGAAGGGGAGAGGTCAACGGGATCCTGACCTAACTCCTCCCCACAAGTTGGGTTTTCACAGCTCACTACACCCTGTCCAGGGGCTGTTGCCAGGGGCTCAGCAGGCCTCCCACTACTCCAACCATCTTAAAAGGCATCCCATGTTGTGGGCTTAAGGCCAGTTGTCATTTGAAGCAGAATTATAGCTCACAGAGTCCTAGAATTTTGGGTTTGGAAAGCTCCCTAAAGACATTTATCTGAATTTCTCACTTCGTGATGGAAGAAATAGATGCTTTGTTAGTCACATGGACCATCTGGGAATAGAACCAAGGGCTGGATTCCGAGCAGAAAAGCTTTCCACTATGATATACTGCTTTATTTTGTATTACCCATAAAAGGCGGGAATTGGACAGTACAGCTACAGATGTTCCTCAACTTGCAACGGAGTTATGTCCTGATAAAATCATTGTCAAGTGAGTAAAAAAATACATAGAGTACACCTAACATACTAAACATCCCAGCTTAGCAACAAAACATTGTTGCTTGCTTCCGTCTATGATTGCAATGGCTGTCTAGAAGCTGTAAATTGCTGTCACTTCCCTGCATCTCAGAGAGGACTGAATTGCATGTTGTAAGCCCAAGAAAAGAACAAAATTCAAAATTAGGACTAGGGGGCTGAGAATGTTGTTTAGTAACAGCAAACTTGCTTAGCATATACAATGCTGTGACTTCTCCCCCCTGGCATCATTAAATAAATAAATTCCATAATTGTGGCGTCTACTGAATGCATATTGCTTCTGCATTCTCATAAAGCAAAGTACAAAAGTGTTAGCTTGAACCATCATAAGTCAGGGGCTGTCTTGTATGTAATGCATATTTGTGTAGTCACAGATCTGAAGGCACAGCAGTGGCATTATTAAACTCTAATGATCCCAATTCACTCTACATGTATCACATATTAGATAACCATTATTAGATTATTAATAATTACCACAATAAAGTTGTTTCATTAAACATAACTAACTGCATTTGCCCATGCCTTATGTTTATCTCAGCTAGTATTCTTGGAAGTCAACTGAATTTAGGCATTATAACTTTTCAAAATGCATATGAGCATACTAGGGCTTTTAATTTTCATGTTTTCTCAATTTGAAACCTGCAGTAAAGTTTGAAAGAATAAATAGACTGACTTCTTTAAATCTAAATGTAAATGACATCAACTCAGGATTAGCTTTCTGACCAATTGCTTTTATATTCTTTATTGTGTTTTCATTTCAAAGCACCAGGGGATGCAATCACATAAAAATTCATTTATAATCTTCTACTCCAGTTTTTTTGAAATTGTTTTTAGAGGATATTAACCAAACCCATAACCCAAAGAGCCTTTCAAACTAGATAGTCATTATTTCTTCTATTTAAAAACAGAAACAGACATCTAGCGCTGTGTTAACATAGTCAGTGATGAGCAACAGTGGGCAATGTTGGGCTCTCAAAACAGGAACACAAGAGACAGCTGAGTGAGAACATGAAATGCACATCAGCCACTGGCTTGGGTAGAGAACAGGTGTAGTTTCTAAAGGAAATTATGAAAATAAAACCAGAAAACTGCTGCTCAAGGAGAGAGAGAGAGGGAGGGACACACACACACACACACACACACACACACACACACACACAGAGAGAGAGA
>CAJQZJ010034075.1:1835709-1849529 GCA_907164525.1 Lophiomys imhausi
AGAGAGAGAGAGAGAGAGAGAGAGAGAGAGAGAGAGAGAGAGAGCAGACAGGGAGACAGACAGAGACAGAGAGTTGGGAGAGGGAGAAGGTATGAAGGGGGAGAGAGAGACCTGGAGGCAGATAGAGAGAGAGGTGGGAGAGGGAGGGAGGTATGAAGGAAGAGAGAGAGACAGACAGAGACAGAGACACAGAGAGACAGAGAGAGAGACAGATACAGAGAGAGAGGTGGGAGAGGGAGGGAGGTATGAAGAGAGACAGAGGGAGAGGAAGAGAGGGAGAGAAGGGGGTAGTGAGGGAAAACTTGAAAGAATTCACACAAAGATACTACACTGTATCTGTGAGGGAAAAACATTCTCATTTCCACATGTCTTCTGTAGGAACCTTTGATTATAAAAAGAAACTAACAATGGAAATGTTTAAGACAGGGACAGGGCTTAATATGACATTTCTTAGACAATCCATGATAGTAAATCACAAGAAACAGTAATGAATTCCAAAATAAAATTGACAGTTTTGTATTTGGTCCAGCATTAGAAGGTGTATTTAATTAATTTATTAATTTATTTAATGTAATGAAAGAGGCATCAAATCCAAGACTTTTGTTCTTTTGTCAGGATGCAGGGCAAGGGGATTTAGGTCAATGGTAGAATGCTTGGATATCAGATACAAGACCTCAGGTTCAATCCCCTGAGGCAGAAGAAAAAATCATATTGAACAGAACACCTTGAAAGCTAAGTGTAAACAAGTGAACAGCTCAACTTGCACAGTTAAAAGGCTAGTCACATGGTCACAAGGATGTAGGACGATGCCAACTGCAGTGTTAATATGACATTTATTAGGTGATTCACACCCACAGTGTTCTGTTTCAGTCAGGAGTCACTGGATGGGGATGCTTGTGTGTGCTTCCTTCAGTTTCAAAGCCACATGTCCTAGCGAGCATCAGTTACCCAGCATGAACCCTTGGGACTGTTCTGAGAATGTGGCTGGCACAGGCAGAGCCAGTTGGTGACACAGGCAAGCAAAGGACCTAGCTGCTTTCAAGGTCTGTGCTGTTGCAACCAAAGTGTTCCTAGAAGTGAACTGCAAAGGGTACCACGGCCACCCTAGGGCTCCTGTGACTTGAGCTGGACTTGTAAAGAATGCACTGTAGATCTGAATCTAGTAAGGAGTTGAGTAGAAAAGAGTACTAGACCACAGCTAAAGATCTGGGTTCTACTTTGAAACCAAATGAATGTTCTCAATGTATATCTGTCAGAGCAGGACGTTTGCTTGAGGGGCACATCACTTTTGATAATTCTGAAACCTGAGACTTTCATTATCAGCTTAAGCATTTCTCCAGAACATGTCCTGTGATACAACATGTCTGTGTCATGAATCTCAAGGAGAGAACTTGTTAAAGTTCAGGGAATGGCTGTCATGCAATGACTTTGGTGCCCTTACTCTCTACAAACAAATGTACTACGCTCATATATTCAGATGGTTATGGGATTCTCTTGGTAGGATCCTAACAGGCTCCACATGGATGACAGTAATGCCATTACGGTTTAAACCCACTTTAACTTCTTCCTTTGAAAACGCTTCTACTCTCATCAAATACACAGTTTCCCTCACAATTTCCGTACAGTAACTATCACAGTTCCTTTTATACAGATGATAAGGAGTTTGTATATTTCTATAGAGTGAATCTCAATCTCCTAGCAGCTATCTTTCTGATCCTCAGGACTTAGCTAGGAACCTTCCCTTTCAAGAATGGCTGACATGAATTCCATAGTCATGAAACATTCAAACACCCCATTCCTAGCCACAGCACCTATGTGTCCTCCAAACAGGCTACCCACATACCCATGGGAAAAACTCTTTCTCTGAGTGGGGGCCAGAGAAGGTTGTGTGTACCTCAGCATCTATAGGCCTGGATGCAGTAGTTTAGCGTGTAAAGGTATTGTAAAAGGGAGGAACTGGCCCTGTGTGTTTCTTGTGGGCTTCCAGGAATTGGACCTCACACCCAACAACTAGTGATGAACTGCTGTAAAGCCATGGCCAGTTGGAAATATGTGTGTTGTGGTTTGTTCCCTTTACCTCCTTCCATCATTCAGGCTGCCCAGGGTTTGCACTGCCAGGGTTAACCTGTGAGCTTGTATTCACTACAGGGTGGGCTAGCGCAACTCCTATGGCATCAATGTTAAATGACTGTTCTGCATGGCTACTAATCTTACTCAGTGTTTGTTTTTCTTTCTTTGTATTATGGTTAAACCATTAGTTCTCCTACGTTCTTATGGAAACACTGTGATCAGCTTAGGAAGCATACAGGTAGAAGAAACAAGACCCCCCTAAACCACGAACAGCATTCCTCTATTTAAAAGCAAAAAGTTCAAGTTTCCAGAAAAAAAAAGTCATCTACCCCAAACCTTAAACACCAAGCAATCAATTTTCATTGTGCACTGTGTTGAAAAGAAAAGAATGTGTGCATGCAAGCCTAACTACCAAGCTATTCTGCTGAGTTTAATGAAAATTCATTCAACTCAACCAAAATACTCATGAGAAAAAATGTACCCAAAACCCTCTAGTATCAGCCAATAAAGAGCAAATGTTTCAGATACTATACAGGGGTCTTGTCTCATAAGGAAATACCTACATAATTCTGAAATTCTGTAAAGCTCTAAAGGTACACTGCTCTGAGCAAGCACAGAGCCAAATGTTTGCTTCAGAACATTCCTCGGCTTCATTGTGCTTTAGACCAATTTTTCTGAATCTATGAAAGGAACAATTTGAGAAGTGCCTCACACTTGCTGGCAACTCTTTCCTAAGCTCACTTACCTCCACATCCTAACAGCTATCATGGAGTTTACCACAGAACCTACACTCTACTTCAAAGCTGAGTGAGAAGCATGAAGGCCATTAGCATGGGGAGGGAGCAGCTGGCTCCTGCACTGCAGGATCCCCTCTTAAGCAAAGAACATTTCTAGTATCTGAGGCATAGAGAAAAAAGTGAGAATATTTTTCAACATATGTCTGGTCTGGAAGAGTTTGCTCACTTCCCAGAATCTCCAAACAAGAGAATGTAACACTAGGGGAAAGTTAGGGCATTAAGAAGATCATGGGCATGAAGTGACTAGATACATATGAGTAACTACAAGGTTATATTCAGATTGATTTAGTGGATCATGGGCATTGAGTGGCCACGAGATACATATGAGTAACAATGAGGCTACATTCAGAGTATGTTGGGGATAGCCAAGTGGATTGAGAGGAGATGGAACTTTTTAAGAAGACTGACAAATAGTGATTGAAAGTTTTGAGATTAAAATCATTAATAAAAAATATAAATGGACACTTTGGGCTATCATCTCTTTGTAGTAATTTCTCAGACAAACAACAGTTGGACTGAGTTGGGAATTAGGTTTATAGGAACAGACTTGAATATTTAAGTCTGACAGCAGGATAGGTGTGGGAATGCATGTTGGTTCATGCAGTGGAAGTCTGTCACCAATGAGAAATGCAAGTGGCTCCACTGTGACACATTTTGGCTACTCCTTTTCTTTTTTAAAGATTGCCTTCAGTATTTCTTTGGAATCTGGAGTTTCTCTATTTTAAATGAAAATACAATAGTATTTTAAAGAACTACAGGAGAAAAATCCTCTAAGCCTCTGGATTTGAGGATGGATGCGTTCACTCCTTAAGGACCAAAATCTGCTTGGGAAATAGGAAGTCTTGAAAACAGGTGGAATTGTACATTTTTTTCTCTACCATCTTCAAATATTATGTGGTTGCCTACATTTTTGCCATTTCTGAGGATGATATCATGAATTTATGATCTGATGGGACTCTCTTGGATAATTTTTTCACATTTCAATGGAGATCAATCAGTGGCATGTGCCTCTGCTTAAGTTTTAAACATCAAATGCCCTCTTCCCAGCAGCCACCCACTACAAATGTTCTGAGTTCAGGGAATTCTGAAGGTTCCCTCTGCTCCCTCTTGCAGAAGAGCTAATGCTCTCATCCTCCTGCCCTCATTTCACATTTTTGGGGAACTCTGTCCCAAATCTTTTATCCTGTCCTTTGTAGAACGTGACAACTTTGGCAGGAACTCACTGGCACTGATGCTGTAACTCCTGTGTGAGGGATGTGTGCACTTCCACTCAAAGCCTCGTTCACTCTATGGTGACGGGCAGTTGGTTTCCTGTGTCTTACCTTTTATGGAAAAATTGAGACTGAAAGATATTCCCGTATGACACTAACCATTTGGCCTAAGATGGCCATGCTGATACATTAAAATTAAATGACAATCCATGCATTTCTAGAAAACACTGTGACAATGCTCCCTGTTCCTCAACCAAGTGCTTTTTTAGCCCATACTTATGTCTACAGGGTACACAGAAAACCCCATGGTAAGGCAGCCTTCCTATCATTCTACCAACAAGCAGAACGAGTGCTAGACAACTGGTGTTAAGTGTTCTGGAATCGTTCTGTGTGCACTTTCTCTTCACTTTTCTCCAGTAACTCTGGGCTCTGTGCTTGCTTAGTGATGTGTTCCTGTCCAGACCCTGGGGCTCCCACACCTTCCCAAGACCTGCTCTGCCAGGGTGCCTCTCACTCTCGGCTTCCTGTTTGTTCTCTACTTACTTCTTAATACTGAGGTGATCAATACATTTATCAACTCAGTTCGAACATATCATAGTGTGATAGTGAGACTAGTACTAACTATTAGCAAGCAGACGTAATGATGGGCTCACTTAATGAGGGAGAGTTTTCCTACCGAAAAGCAAAGCTTCCAGATGTCATTGATAATGTCCCTTCTCTACCTAGTGTAAGAGAAGGGACACCACCTTGTGTTTATGTCAGCCCGTGTCTCACTGTATTGTGCCTGGCCTCACTCTTCCATTGGTCTACGGGCACTATGAAGGCAGAAACTTTCTGACCCAACCTGCCATAGTTTTACTTACTTAGTGCCACTGAAGGAAGAAGTAAATAAAATTCAGTGTTATATTAGGGGAACTATAGCATTGGAGACATCGACGGTCTCCAAGATTCTCCAATAACATTTATATATCAATTTCTAAATAGCATCTGTGCATGGAGACTGGTCCTCTGGAGGCATGGGACAAAGGTGCCCAGATCACATAGCAGTTTTCTGGTACTTATTATTCTGAAGAGATAAGCTTTTTTCCAGACACTCTGTAGTTGGAATATTTTGAAAGGAAGCTCATTTTACAGAGTTTAGACAACAGTTACAAGCTTTGTGCTACAGAGTTGTCCAGGCTTCAGGTTCCTTGATCCTGGCATTTTCCAGAGATCAGATTATGGACAAGATGCTCCAGGTCAAACTGGTGTGCGTTTTCACACCTAGCATGAAGCTGAAGGTGAACATTTCATTAAAGCTAGACCAGCATGCTGATGAAAAGTTGGCAGGACTGGCAGACCAGAGGTGCTTCCTTCTTTCCCTTTCCCACATGATTCAAGGGCAATCTCGGGATCTTGCCCAAGCACAGATATGGTACGACCAGACAGGTGTGGGAAGAGATGGTGTCTTGGAGATGTCTGAAGTCAAAGGCCCACATGGGAGTCTGGGTCTGGTGGTTCCTATCAGATTAGCCTTGAGATGGAGAGTGAAAATTATACTTTCTTTCTGCAATTTTGTCAGATTCAAATGAGCTGGACTGCAAAGTTCTATGTCCACATGTGCTATGCTGTGTTGTGGAAACTATGGGACTTCCCCACAGGCAAGTTTGCTTAACGGTTTCCACCAGTGACTGGAAAGGTTAATAACAGGAAAGCAGTAGAGACAGTCAACTCTGCGTGCCTAAATGTGTCTTTAATATAGCCAGAAGGCAGAAAATTATATTAAGCCCTAAGTTTATCGCCAATATATAAAAATCCAGTCAAACATTAAATATGAGATGAAAGTGGGAAAGTAAAGGAAGAGAAAAGAATTAATAGCTAACAAGTTCTCAGATCTAGGACAACTTTCAGATCATCTCAGTTGTACATGTGTGGTCACATAAAAATGTGTACTTAGGATGTGTACACAAACATGTTATTCACACTTGCACGTACTTACCTCCTGCGTGCACACAATATTTTCTCCTACAAGATTTCAATCAACTAATATTTAATTTATTTGTAAATATGCTCAAAGACAGCTCTTGGGGTGCACTGTTACAAACTTTCACAGAAAACTGTTATCTGGAAGGGCAAGACCCTGTACAGCTCTTCTCTTAATAAACAGCTCTTCTCACTCATAGTAAAACTCACCTTATCTCATCCATGAAGAGAATTTACGCACTAAGCTAATATATTGTCATTGAAAATTAAGACACCAACTAGTTTGTTCCCAAAGTGCAGTATTATGTGCCTCAGAACATTTGTACAACATGGGATGGCATAAGCCTTCTATACATTTTATTTTTATAGCATATTAATTTTATACATATTACCCAAAAGCTAAAAATCACTACATTTTATTGAACTATAAAGCCATTTGTTGTTCTACTTCAACAACTACATACCCTAGACCTGAAGGTATTTCAGCTATTCTGATCACTCTGTTGGTACTACAGAAGAAATGGCATCACATATAACTTTCTCTGTTCTGTTATTCACCTGTGCAAGAAGAGATGCATTATTAATATCTTTTGCACATTTCATATTTGCTGTGAAAGATTTTAACATAATATATTTTATAGCCATTAAGTAAATTAATATTAATGTTAGATTAAGTGGTTTCAGGAATTTTTTTTTTGTTAGAAATGCCTTCTAAATAGTTCTGGGCAGAGTGCACATATTTTAAATATGTCTAATGAGTCTTGTCTCCAAGGGAAATTCTTCAGTGTTACTTGAGACATTAAACTTGAACAAATAAGTTAAACACACTGAAGTAAGAACTTGATGGAACCAAACACTAGAGCAGATTGAATTATCAATAATGGGTTTTCATTTAAGAAAGCAGAACAACGTTGCCTTTTTTCTTCAGAACTAATATACATCTTCTCGAAAAGTCATTGTATTTTGTCTAATCCTCATTCCACATAATTTAAGAGCAAAGCTCTCTGGACACATGGCAGGAAATAGGCCTGCAGTGATGATATAAAAATCCGTATTTTATACCAACCGCTGCATTCTATTTTCAGGCAATGAACCCACATGTGTGAAAGTCCAAATGTATTAATGCTTTCAAAATCTAATGTGATTCTCAAAACCCGTACTTTGCAACCTTGATGTGCACTGTAAACTGTGCTTTTAAAAACACTGCATTTCACACTATTAGATTATTGATGGGAAAGAGTTTATGGATATGCTTTTTCAGAAATACCTGTGAAGCTTACGGTGTCTGCTGTTTTCTTCATAACTTCTTTTTGTATTTTCTCCGTTAGTGGCTACTGAACACTATTTTCAGTCAAATATTCTTCCATGGTTAGGCTCACTAATGATATGGCGTAAGAGGTATCATTATTTAAAGGGTTATTAATATTTTTTGTTTTGATTTCTTTTTTATAGCTGCTTATCTACAGATTTACCTGTTCTTACTAAAAATATTGTGATGGACATACAAGGCAACTCACACCTTCCTGGAAGTGCTTCTTTAAAAGGATGATTTTGCTCAACTCTGTGAAGGCAGGGCATTTGACAACTGGTAATATCTGGAGGTATTTTTGATTGCTCACTGACGGGGTGTTTCTACCAACTAGGAGGTTGAAACCGTGAAGGGTTCTTTGCATTCTAAAATGCACAAGACAGACCTCCAAGAATGGCCTGCCCTCACGCCAACAGTGCTGTTGCTGCCGGGGAAGGCTGGTCTCTGCTGAGCAGCCTGCAGGGTGTGTCACTTTTCATGACAAACCTAGAGGAAAGATGAGATGATCTGTGAAATGGCTCATGTGAATAACAAGGGGAGCTGCTTAGGTTCTAGATCAGACAATTTGTCATTTTGAAAGATCACATTCTCATGTCCCTAACCACATGTTATAACCACAGCACTCTCATCAGGCCTGTAGCTATTCCAGGTGTTTGGAGCATAGTGCTTAAAAGGATTATGGAGCATCGAGGATCTTAGGTATATAGTCCATTAATTCAAGATGAGTACACACCGCACTACATTGGCATTGCAGTTACAAGTGCTCTGGGTAAATACAGACTAAGAAAATGTGTTCTTCATACCATACACAAAATTGTCACTTGTCATGGTTAAACCCAAAAGCTCTAAGAAAAATTAGTAATTTGTTAATTAGGATTTTATTTATCCTTTTCCTGTGAAAATTTGTTTGCAAGATGCTGCATCTTCATTAAAACCATTAGTATTCCAAGTAGATGGCTGTGCTAATTTTCTAAATGGAACTGGAATTTCACTACTGTTTTACAAGCGACTCTTAGAAGTGAACATTTCCACATAATATAATCTGTTTCAAATGAACAATCTTGCCAACAGGTATGTGGGAAGATAGCATTTCTTTTTGCTTAGAACAACTACTATTAAAATGAAAAAAGACAAGTGCTAAGTAAGATGTGAAGAAAAGATATGTGTGTATATTATATATATAATTTATCTTTTATTTATTATATATAGTATAATATATATTAATAAAACACAACACAACATTTCTGAGAATGGATATTAGTTCAGTTCTTACAGAAAACAATATGTATGTTGCTAGAAAGAAAGAAAGAAAGAAAGAAAGAAAGAACTAACCTATGCTCCAGAAATCCCATTCCTGGGTATAGAGACAAAGAAAATGAAGCCAGTGTGTTGAAGAGACAGCTGCACTTCCTGCTTATTGTAGTAGTATTCACAATAGCCAAACTGTCCATAAATTAAGCATTGAATAAAGAAAATGTGTTACACTATGGAATACTATCTAGTCATAGAAAAGGATGGAACTTCATTATTTGCAACAACATGGATGGAGATAATACACAAAAGACAAATACCTTTTGATCTCATGCATATGTAAAATCTTACAAAATTGACCATGAGGGTGGGATGGTGGGTATCAAAGGCTGGGGAGAGTCTGGAGTAGTGAATGAGGAAAAATCAATTAATGGGCTGTAAGCTATAGTTGGGAGAAATGGGTTTCTAACATGTAACCCATATAGTATTGTGACTTAGAATGATGGCCTTCTACATGTTTTAATAAGCCACAAAAGGACTTTTAAATATTTTCACTTCAGAAAAATGATAAATGTTTTAGGAAATAGCTGTGTTTACCCAGAGATGACATAGTGTTTGGGTGTACAGAAGCATCGTATGGCAGCCCATAAATTCACAGCACCAGTGAAATTCAACTCACATTATCGAGGAGTTTTCCAATGGTCTTCTCATTTATAAGGCAAACATTATGTACTGTGCATATATAAATATGTCAGTTTTATACATAATAATCAGTAATGGGGGCAGATTCCATTTAAAAGAAGTAAAGTCTGTTCTTTAATTTTTCTAAGGAAGAAGAGTTTATAATCAAGGTATCTCCCAGAAAAGCACATATTAATGATGATGATGATGATGATGATGATGATAATAATAATAATAATAATAATAAGAAGAAGAAGAAGAAGAAGTACTGACTCTGGAACATATTCCACAGTTTTTAGGCAGTGCATTTGTCTGCAGCTGTGATTACGTTGTTTGGTGACATCATGGGTGTGCTCTTCTGTTCAAGTGATGGGGGAGAGGAGGAAGCTCAGGAGCAAGTGGCCAACTCATTGAGTAGGGGATCCCTTTACGGACAGCCAGAAGTGAAGGTGGGAAGGACAAGGCCACTTCATACTGAGCAGAAGACAAGGTCAGTCAGGTGGAAGTGTTCAAAGAAAAAGAATGCACCAAGCAGAATTCTGGGAGGAACTGATCTGAGTTTTCATCAATGGGTCAGAGAGTCTTCATTTAAAAAGAGCATGAATTACTTGCAGAATATGCTGATGATCTTAAAGGACATAAGCAACTTAATCTATATAAGTATTCAAAAATTCTTAAACAAAATGCCTTACATATATTTTCTTTTTAAAGTGGCTTTAAAAGAAGAACCTCAAAGAGCAGTTGTTTATGACGACAATGAGTTACATAAATCAAGGATTCCTATGCATCACTGTGTTGCCCATTAAATTCCTACTCTCAGGCAAGGGTGGCAGTCAGCCTACATGGACCTGTCATTGTCCCTCTAAGACCACTGTTTCCACTGAGGTTCAGCTGGTGCCGTATAGTCTATGGGTTCTGAGAGATGGAGAGTAACACATGTCTGTCACTGTGGTGTCATATAGAAAGAAAGTTCTGATGGTGATTTTCAGTTTAAGTAGTTTGGTCTCCACATCTTATATTAAGAGAATTCTTCATAGCCAGTCCTTCCAGCTCTGCCTCCACCAGATGCTGAAACTGAAGTGTGAGGTCTAACCCTCTGCTCCTGTCACACTGAGCACTCACTGAAATTTTTGTAAATTAATAGTATAGGGAAAGGCTGTGGGAAATTACACATGCATTAAAATGTCAGTGGTTGGTTCCACAGAGGCAATACTACAGTAACTACACTTCTTGGGTGGCTCAGACTTGCACTGAATTTCCAAGAATATTTCCAACTGTCCTCTGGTTTCTTTTTAAGTCAGTGTCTAGGAATGTTCACAAACGACTAAATTTACATCATCTGGACAAAAATTCCATTTGTGCTTCAGGTATGTTGATACAGAACGAAGCAGAGTAGAGAACTGGCAATTATCCTACTAACCGGAAGAATGTGGACGACAGACTTGATACTTCAAACCTCCAGATAGCATTTTATGGTCTCCATGGCCTAATTTGTTAGCTAGATAACTGCCAAGACTCCAATTTCATTCCATTCTATAAAAAATTATTTAAAAATTTCAGCATCTCCAGTATCCACCCTGCAAAGCTATGGATATTTTAGCACTGAAGCTGTGCTTCTAATTCTGTGCTCACGGTGCAAAGGGAAGCATGGAAAGACGAGACATGATCACAGAGACCTTCTCTTTGTTCTCACATGGCTGGCACGAATTGAAAACAACACCATCAACCTTGGGGGGCCTCTGTCATCAACATTGGAACAGGACGGCTACTCATGGCTCTGCCTTTCACAATGTTCTCAGTGGTCTGTCTTTCTCTTTGCATGGTGAGGAGACTGTACTGCTGACTTGTGGGTCACTATAAGGATCAAACGAGCCAGTATGAATCACTGCTTTAAATGGAGCCCACCTGGAAACACTCTCCCAAAAGTAGCCATGCTTTACACATTAAGCTTATTAATAAGATGAACCAAGGCTGGTCTGAGGAGATGTCTCAGTGGGCAACAGGCATGAGTACCTGAGTTAGGGTGGACAGGACTGACATAAAGCCTGATGCAGTAGCACCTATCTGTGATGCCAGTGTTCCTATGGATACATAAAAGGTGGAAACTAGATGATTCCCACGAGCTTATGGTTCTGATAGCCTGCCATATGCCATGGCAAACGAGGTAGAAAGCAAGGGCTAATAATAATGAATCCTTTCCTGACCTCCACATGTGCAGTGTGGTGCATGCATGCCACATTTGCACACATATTTACACACACACACACACACACACACACACAACTGGAAAAACAAAACACCGACTAAAGCTATAAAGAAAATTTGAGGCGATGAAACTGTTCTTAAACAAATTTTGGGGATGGGTATACTACTGTAAATTTAACATGAAACTCCTTAATTATTTACTTAGCTGGTAGGAGGAGAATTCCATAGCAAATAAAGCTATTATTTTAAAAGAGGAAGACTATTCAACTTGATAGCATTGTGCTCCTGGGGTAGAAAGCCTGTAAGATCTGTGAAGGGGACACAGCCATCCAATGGCACTAGAGTGTCTCCCCTGTCTCATCTGATCTTGTGTGATGTTCTTTTAAATGTCTGATCCAGAGAGCATCTGTAGAGCATCTCATCTCTGAACTGGTCCACAGCTTGTTATCCTACATCCAGTGAGGAGGGAGATATCATCTCTGCAGCACTAGCAAGTGTATCTTAACACTTCTAAGTATGTAGCTATAAAGTGACTACATTTAGGATGTCTGGAGACTACTCCTAAACCTGTTGTTTTCTCTCCTTTTATTTCTTAAAATCAAGTACAATGAATGGGCCTACCATATGATCCAGCAATTGACATGTTGGTTACACTCCTAAATTTATAAAACGAAATCTGCATCCTGGAGAGATGTCTTACACTTATTCATTGCAGTACTAGTCACAGTAACTAATAAATGGAATTAAGTGATCATCAACTAATTTGGTAATGCAACTTAGGATAGAAACTGAGTTAGATATAGAACTTTAAACTTATCGAGATAGCTAGAAAATAGAATATTAATATCAGTTGCCAAATATGTATGGACTGGACATTGGGAATGTATGTTATACCTTATAATTTTCATAATTGTGGCCTAATTATTCTTATTGTTTTGTATTGTATTTATTATAAGAGAAAGAGCCTTTTATTGGACTAAAATGGGGAGCTGTTGTGGGGGAAAAGATATACCTTAAATTAAAAAAAAAAAGATAGGAGAGGGAGGGGGAAGAGGGTGGGAGGGTGGAACCGGGAGGAGGAGGAGGAAGAGGACTATGATTGAGATGTAACTTGAAGAAATAAATAAATGTTTTGAAAAAAGAACAAAGTTAAATTAAGAATTGAAAAAAAAGGTGTCCATCAGCTGATGAGTGAATAAATGGAAAAAGGGTATATATGGGAAACTATGAAGCCATGAAAAAAAAAAAATCAAACTTTGACATTCATGAGAACATCAAGAGCTGGTGAACGTAAGAGTGACTGAAGTAAGCAAGGGACAGAAAAACAAACACTACATGACCTCACCTATACAAGTAATCTGGGTCTCGGGATGAATAAAAAATTCTCTTTATCACAGACGCAGGGGGCAGTGACAGGGAAAGGTGGGTCAGCAACCACTGGATTACAGTAGGGAAGAAGTGAGTTCTGTTGGTATCTCACACAGCAGAGTTATTAAAGACAACAAAATGCACTGTATCCTCTTATGGTCTACAAGAAATGATTCTGGGGGTTGTTACTACAAAGAAGAAATGCTCACAGAGATACAAATGCTACCTGGTCTAAATATTACATAGTGTCCATAGGTATGAAGACAATACAGCTAAGGTTTGTGTGCTATTTTTATGTTTCAATAAAAGCAAAAATAAGGTACAACCTGGGGATGTCTCTGAGTTGGTTGAGTGTTTGCCTAATATGTACAAAGCTCAGAGTTTAACCTCCAGTACCTCCTAAAACTGGCCTTGTCAATACTTAAGTGTAATCCTAGCATTCTGGAGGCAAAGGCAGGAATATCAGAAGTTCAAACGCAGCCTAGAATACATGAAACCCTGTATTAGAAAGAAAACGATGACAAAAGGAAGATAGAAAGAAAGGAAAGAAAAGAAACCAAGTTCAACCAGCAACAGCTTGGATGGGTATCGTTTTCCTCACTCACTATCCACTGACTGATATTTTCTTCTTTAAATCGATCCAATGGTTTACTTCTTAACTCAGCAATTTATTACAGGCCTGTTTTTCTATTCTTAGAAGACAGAGAGAAAAGGGGCCAAGATAATTAAATATCTTTGCTTCGGGGTTTTACAGCTGCTTATTTAGTTTAGCCCATCTGGTCCTGCCCATCTTCAAGCGTATTTGCTATTCACCATTAAAAAGAAAAGTTTCGAAGCTTTCTCTCTACTAGCATCTTCTCAGTATAGCTAATCCCTCCAACTCTTTCAAGGTGTAAGTTGCCAGAGAGTGAGAGAGAGAGAGAGAGAGAGAGAGAGAGAGAGAGAGAGAGAGAGAGAGAGAGAGAG
>CAJQZJ010034075.1:1849539-1884071 GCA_907164525.1 Lophiomys imhausi
GAGAGAGAGAGAGAGAGAGAGAGAGAGAGAGAGAGAGAGAGAGAGAGGTGAAGACTGATTCTTTCCAGAAGAATATTCTTTTGCTCTTCTCAACTGGTTCTTCTCCAGTCAACACCTGCTCACCCCGTTCTTGTGTCTTAATGTTGTCACTTCTTGTTCACTACAACGCCTCTTCTGTCCACATCTGCTCTTGATTGACACATTTAGGTTACTGATAATTCCCGCTGTAGCTTCACATTTTGTGGCTGTCGCAGTGTTCATTAATACCCGTGCACAGACTTTCTAAAAGCCTAGGTGGGGGCGCAGACCAGCGGTCACGTGAGAAGAGACCGGCCTCTGCTACGAAGTTCCCTGCCTGGAATAGAACTCCCTGTCTTCCCCCTTTCCCCTTCTGTGGCCACACTGGAGTCTTCAATCTGCCCTTTCAATTATCTTTAATCTCACTCTCTCTCTGGTCTTTGTTCCCTTGACCTGAGATGTGAACGATTTCAGAGTTGGTCATTAAAAGGAAACTTCGGTAATCCTGTTGCTCCCTTTGTCATACAATGTATTTAATCACTTTCACACACACGAATGTGCACACGCGCGCGCGCGCGCACACACACACACACACACACACGCACGCACGCACGCACGCACGCACGCACGCACGCACGCACGCACGCACGCATGAGCACACACCCATGCCCATTCCCCCTCTTAACAATTCCCAGACCGGCCCCACCCCCTGACTTCCTGTTCTCCTATTCTGTTTGTTTCTAAAGTGGGGTCCAGTTTGTGCTGCCCTTATAGTCCTGGGTGTGCGGCCAGACACTGGAGCATGGTCAGTCTACCAGGGGCCACAGCCTTAAAGAGAACTGATGTTCTAGAAGCCATTAACTATCCAAAGCTTGTTTCTGCTCAACATCTTTGACATTTGCTCTTGTTTCTTGGCCCTTTTGGGTTTAGTTCTCTTTAACATTTTACCCTAGCATCTTTCCTGTCCCTAATATCACTCTCACGTTTAGTCTGCTTCAAAGACACGGTATAGAGAGGATCAGAAAGCTCAGCTGGTTAATTCCTTTCAGTCATGTTTTCCACTCTCATCTTGGCTCAAATATCATTGTTAACTTTTTCCACTGGGTTGCCACCTCATGTTCCACCTTGTCTATGCCAAATTTCCTCTGATCTTTGAGAGCCCTGTCTAGATGACCTTGCTGAGGATGGTACATTCTCTTAATGCACTGAAAGGTCTACTTGAATGAGCCAGCAATTCTGTTCAACATCTCAAAATTTTGTGTGAACCTTAAGTCTTTTCTTTGCTCTCTAGCTTTATCCCCAGGGATGGGCTCCTCTCCCTGTGTAAGAGTAATATTCCTCTTTCACCCTTACTTTTCTTCTCCTATTAGTTTGCAAAATCAGTCATCACTTAGCTTTCTTCACCTCCTCTGTCCCCCAAAAAGCCTTAGGAATTTCTTTTTCTCATATGCCCACGAATCATCAGTTCAACCCTACATGCAACTACTGTCTCAAGTATCTCTCCACTTTCTACCATCACAGTATTTCCTAAAAATCCTGCTGCACACATATCCCCCACCACACTTATCTTATCTTCTAAGAACTTCCTTTGGTGTCTTCACCCCTTACATTCTGTTTCTCATTCTTTCTGTCATCCAGAACCCATAGCTAACCTTCCTGTTGAGGTCTTTCTTGGTGGTTCCGAAACACCACCATACTTTGTCTTTACCCACAGCTTCCCCCCAGATCAAGGGCTTATCACATCTTTTCTGAACTGAGTGCCCCTTTATTGAGATGACTTCCAGAGATATCTCTGGAGGAGTCTTATTTCTGCCATATCTTATTTTCATTGTCATCTCTTGCAGAATATATTCACCAAACAGACTTGATAGAATCCCAATTGGACAATGTATATAGCTCAGTTTTTCTCCTTTATACGTTGGGTCTTGTTTGTATTTAGAGCATGGCACCTGTTCGTTCCTCAGTCCTTAAATATTCTGTGAACTTTTCTTTCTTCCTTGTATACTAAGTTGTAGCTGATAGATGCCAAGTATTCCCAACCCTGTATTACCTCCTGTCTAGACTATTGCCATCCTCAGCAATGTCATCAAGTAATTTTCCATATCTCTGCCTGTCCCCAGTCCGTATTATATCTGTCTTGATTTTTTTCTCTCTACCTGAATCTTCATCTATATCTCCATCTCTATCTTCACCTCCATCTCTACACATAACTTTATGCTAAGCACTGAACCCAGAGCCTCACGCATAATAAAGCACACATCACTATTGATCTGCATCCCACGCCATTTCCAGCTTCTCTAATGCAATCTATCAAACTTAATCATGAGAATAATTTTTTGAATTTTCAGGCTTGATGATCATGGTTCCCTGATCAGAAATATGCCCTGGCTTCTCATTGCCAGGTGAACAAAAATGAATTCTTCTTATTCTGGTTTCTGAAGTCTCTTGCTTTTAACCACGTGCTTAGTGAAGCTGTTGCCACCACCAAACCAACCTGCTCCACGTGCCCTAGGAAATCATCATTGTTCTTGTTCAACATTCATTTACATGGGCTCTTGGACTTGAGTGTACCCATATTTGATTATCATTTTTCTGGATCCTCCCCTGATCCTTAGTTCACACTGATATTTGACTCTTTTCTAAAATCTGAAGATGTTATATACCCACATGTCTATGATATTGGCATCCCCTTCTCTCTACACATGTATATGTGTCTCACTCCAACTATTTGCCTTTAAGTCAGTCTGTGGGACTCAGGACTAATTCAGTGCCTGTGCTGTGCCATCATGCAAAGTGATGGTTGCTACTATGACTGCCAGGATGCTGAGTCAAACCCAGATCGCCAGACCACTCCCCTGTGTCTGAGTCAGCAGGACGAGGATGGGGGCCTGAAATTTTCCATTCCATGAAGGTTCACGGGGTGAACAGCTCCCGCTGGTCTAAGGGCCACACTTTTGAGAGACACTTGCAAAGATTTCTGTGTCTGGATTAAATGTAAATTTTATGTCTTAGATGCACCAAATAAGTGGGTATGCTTTCTCTATGCCAAGTTTCTCTTACGACAAAGTAAAACCAAGAGTCTGCCAAACTCACAAACATCAGCAATGGCTGTCAAAATCAATCACCCAAAGTTTGTAGAAATTCACATTATCAAATGTCAAATGAAGAAAAATAATTAAGCCATTTCCATTAGAATGTCAAATCCATTTTGGTAACATTTCTCTGTGTGCCTTCCTTCTAGCTTGAGGGTGTGTTTCTGAGTTTGTTCTCTAGGAAAATAATCACTTCCACTTTTCTCCTATACTGCTGCATCTTTTTTCTTTTTTAAAGTGCTTGATAAACCAATGCTATATTTGAAATCAGATGCAGCAATATATTCCATAAATTTCCCTTTTGTGTTCACAAAATGCCTGTGAAGACAGTTTGGCTCATCAGTTGAAAGGCTGCATTCACCACAAATGAATGACATGGTTTGCTTTATGTATGTTCCTGAAATGTCTGGCCAATACTTAGATGAACTACATTTGTCTCAGGGAAAAATTTCAAAAGAATGATAAAGAATTGAATGGCCAAGATAAATAATATTTTAAAAATATGTATAAAAATCAAAATCAATACAATAAAATCCACTGTGACAGAAGAACGTGTCATAACACTGGATTTGGCAATGATTTTGTAGATTTACCCAAAATCTACACGTGTGATGAAAGAAACAAACATAAATTTGAGTACAACATACCATAAACTTGTGTTACATAAAGATGCAATCAATAATATAAGAGAAAATATTAATGAGCTCATGCCTAGGATGTATAAAGAATTCTAACAACTCTGCAATAACAAATAGCAAACAAATGATTTTAAACTAAAGACTTCTCTCATCAAAGAAGTAGAAGTGAGCAAACGCAAAAACAGTAACACCCAGAAATAGTCAGGAGGTATCCTCCTCTTGCCTCTGCAAGAAGCATAGGGGCATGCACACTCACACACACACACTCACACACACACACACACACACACACACACACACACACACACACACTCACACACTCACACTCACACACTCACAAACACACACTCACACACACACACAAGCACACACACACACAGAAACATCTCTAAATTAATAAGAAGAAAAAGAATTGCAGGCACAGTGTACGATATATATATATGTGTATATATATACATATACATATATATATATATATATATATATATATATTGTACTGAAGGCACTGCATTTATATGGTGCACAGGTATACATGCCGGCCAAACACCCATAAACACCAAATACAAAACAATTTTTAAAGCTGAGTGACTTGTGTGGTTTTATGGTACAGATCAGATGGCCACAGAGTCTCTTCCCTTGCCGATTTCTTTGAATGGGGTTTTATGAAGCGTCCTATATTAGAGGTGCCCAAGGCTGTATAACAGCCTTTTCCTGTTTAAAACCTCCAGTCTTCATCCCTGGAGAGGACAACAGGGTCTATAGTGACCTATCCAGGCAATACATCTTGTAAGGGATAGATTCTGTCAATCTACATTTTATGGGCTCTATTTATTGCTCGAATATGAGTCGTCATAATAATAAATGGCATATTTTCATTTCAGCACACTTCAATAGCTCATTTACAAATTCTCTCCAGTCTTTATAAACATAGTACTTAAGGTTCATCATGTAAATTTGCTGATGGGGAAACAGTCAGGCCAGATCCAGCACTTCAGCCAAGTGCTTGATGTTTTGCTAATCAGAGAAAGCACTGGAAGCAAGAGGGAGGCCTCATCAGGATTAGAGCCCAGACAAGGACTGGGACTTCACCGGGTGTGGCCTGAGGACTAACACAGGCTTTAGAAAGATATTATCAATTCATATTCTTAAACTGAAGTCTCTGGCATTAGATTCCATCAGTTGCAACCAAAACCACAGAAAAACAAGGGAGAATGTAATTTGCTGCTTCCCATATGCAGTTCAAAATAACCCAGAGCAGTGTGGATTGGATGAACCTCTGGAATCAGGAAGAGATTTGAAGGATATGCTTTATCTTTTTTTTGAATTTTAATTTCAGTCCAAAGTGAACTCCAACTTATGTATTCTATTTTTCCCTTCCTGTTGAACATAGACATTGAAATGTATTTCTTGGGTCTTTTAAGGATACAGAGTAAAAGTCATGCCATGCATTGTGCTCCTGTATGTAATTCAGCATTTTAGCAGCAGTCAAGAAATTTATCAAAATGCCTCTGAGGGAAGCAGAGTTCATGGCTGAGCTCATCAATAATACATAAATAAACTAAACAATTAGGTACAAAGTGGCTATCTTGTCAGACAACTTATTAGCCGATAAATGATACTCTCACTGGCAGTCCTGAGTACTGGGAGAAAAGATGAATTAGGACAGGACAAGGGCTGACTGACAAAGAAAGAAAAGGAGCCTCTTAGACTTGCCTGCAGCTTTCACAGGACCTTCTTTTCTTATCCTGCTGTGGAGAAGTAAGAAACTCATAGTGTCAGTCATCGCTTCTATAAGGAGCTTGGAGAATCATGTGTAGAAAATGGGGTGGGGCTAAACCCATATAGTCTTAGTCATTGCTTTTATAAGGAGCTGGGAGAATTGTGGGTAGATCAAGGGGACCAGGCTAAGCCCATATAGACTCAGTCATTGCTTCTATTGGGAGCTGGGAGAACCATGGGTAGATCATGGGAGTGAGGCTAAGTCCATATACTCTCAGTCATTGCTTCTACAAGGAGCTGGGAGAATTGTGGGTAGATCATGGGAGCAAGGCTAAGTCCATATAGTCTCAGTTATTGCTTCTACAAGGAGCTGAATCATGAATAGATCATGGTGGTGATAGTGGGGTAAGTTCTCAAGTTCATCTCTGAGGCAGAAAATGGAAACATTCAAATGATATAAGACAATCACCTTTGTGAGACACAGTCCCTTTCTCCAGTGAAGGCCTAATGAAGTAGGAGGCCTGCTTATAGGTACCTTGTAGCAGTAAGCCAATTGTACACAGACCTGCCTGAGTACCAGGAAGGAAAAGAAGCAGAGGAGAGGGATCTAAGTACAATCACCAAGTCTCCACAGAGGAAGGTGTGGTCAGACAGAACACCTCCTGCCTAGCTTTGGTTTTGTGCAGAATGGAGTTGAATTTGTGTTCCTGCTAAAAAGTTTCTTCTACAAATACAAATACCCAAACCACAAATTTTCAGGGTTAACTGACACTCATCAGATGTGGAAATGTGGAATACAGAGTTAATTGCTGGACTCATTGTGACTACAGCTGGTAGAGGGCTTGAGAGTCTCAAGTAGAGCCTCCATGGCAGAATATATTTAAAAAGAAATAGAAGAAAAGACAATCAAAGGTAAGTGCTAGATCATTGTTGGAGTGAATGGCAGAGAGTGAGAATTATCCTTGAGAACACAACCTGCAGGTAGGTGGCTGCGAAAGAATACATTTATTAACTAACTGTGAGACACTGGGTAAATTTCATCCATTTTTTTCTGTTTCTTTTGGTATTTTAATACAGAGTCTCATTGAGTTAAAATACTTAAATACTAATGAAGTTGGAAACTCTGTGTATTCAGGGACAGTCTTGAACTGATCCTTCTGCCCCCCACCTGCCAAGCGATAGAATAACAGGTTTACCATAGTATAGGAAAGATCAAGAAAAAAGGACAGATTATTGAATAAGCCCTTATACCTTTGTATATTGATACAAAATTAATACTATATTAGGCTAAATTGGTATTGATCATTGTATATTAATGCAAAATTAAGATTGTATTGGACTACATCAGTACTGATCTTAGTATATTGATAAAAAATTAAGAGTATATTTGGCCGCATTTGTATTGATCTTTGTATATTGTTATAAAATTAAGGGTAACACTTCTTAAAGGTATTGTACCTAGTAATGCTTAAAAAGGAAATGTGAAGTTTTGGCATTTTGCTACCAACCATCATAAACTGTTTAGGATAATTAAGAAATACAAACTAACAGTCATGCAAGCGTGTCAATTTGTTAGTTACTATGACAGTCTATCACAGTTATTTTCTAAGCTACTCAGAAATCAAGTTGTTAAGAGACAGCAACATTTGCTTATCTAAACATAAGAGATAGATAGGGCGTCTTCAAAAACCCCAAGAGATCTGCAGAGTATGGCATTTAAAGATGTTTTCTTAAATTAAGATTCTTTTGATATGGAGACATGCCAGCTCCTGACAGCAACCCCTATTCCACTCCAAGTAGAAGATGAGCATCAAAGAATCTCCAGTGTGAGATGGTTGAATTAGTGGCAAGCCTATCTCTTGGCAAAAAAAAAAAAAAAAAAAAAACCCTTACTTCAACTGTAGACAGACTACTGTCCAAAAAGGACAAAACTTGGAAGCAGGTAAGTCGACAGCCTAGCTCTGCCAAGACAGGGTAGGTAAGTCCTTCATAATTCCTGCTCTACAATCAATGTCTGTCAGAGAAACAGGGCCAAACAGCTGAAGATTGATGCTGTAATGTATGGAGAGAAAATGGGAACTATCGAGGCAGCCACGGGTATGTCATTTCTTGTTTTGGAAGCTGTGGGCCCTGTACTTCCTATATAATCAGATATATTTATCCCTCTCAGGTCTCTGAGGAGGTTGAAGAATAGATAGCTAGAGTCTCATAGTTAAATTTTGAGTTGTTTAGGAATCAAAAGGGCGTTCTGGATCTAAGAAGATGTTTTTAAATTTGTGATGCAAGTTAATATAGAGAACTTTAAATTCATGGAGATAGTTAGATAGTAGAATGTTAAAGTCAGGGGCCAAATACATATGGACTGGACATTGAGAATGTATGCTAAGCCATATAACTCTCAGAATTGTGGCCTATTTATTTCAGTTGTTTTGTACTGTATTTATTGTTATAAGAGAAAGAACCATTTGTTGGACTGAAAAAAAAAAGAATTATGCATTCTGGGGAAAGGGTGAGAGGATAGGAGGGTGGGGCTGGGGGAGGGAGAGGGCTGTGATGGAGATGTAACTTGAAGTAATAAATAAACATTAAAAAAATAAAATATGAATATATGCCATTTCCTGGCAGATATTAAGAAGAAGAATAGCAGGTTTACACCAACATACTTGGCTGGCAAGTTTCTCTGTTAGGATATTGGTCATTTCAGCACTAGACTCATATGGCAAAACAAAACAAAACAACAACAACAAAAACAGGCAAAGGTGAGTTCATGGAAGCCAGGTGAGTAGAAGTGGGGTTGGATTTACTTTTCTCAAGTCAGGCAAACAATGCAGTGAGTGCCTCTCCATTTCTGAATGTTAGTAAAGACCTCTGCTTCTGCCCTGAAGGGTTTCCTTATACATATGTGGCAATTAAAACTCAAAAAGAACTAAGTTTTCCACATCCTTCATAGTAGTTCAGAAACCTTACATGAGCCAAGCCTTTGCAATATCTAGAGCCTTACTGATTCTGTTCCACTGTGCAGTGTGAACACAGAATTAACAATAGCAGGTGATTGCTAATGATGTACAGATGTTCCTGTACGAGCACCTTTGGATTAACTGTGATCTGGAACGTCAAATGGTGAACTCCCTTAACAATTTCACTGTTGCCAAGATTGAAGTAAGGCACCCCAAAGGCTATGAAATAAACAGGTTTTACCAATAAAAATATGTGTTATGTGTTTCTCCTTGTACCAGGCTGGATCTGAACATGGGCAGCAGTGGCAGCAGCAGAACTTCAACTCCCAGTCATCCAAATGGACATGACTTATGAACTGTTTACTTAGGTATGACATTTGGAAGGCCAGTTTTAGTAATCACACTTTTTTATCTTAGATGTTTTCCCTCTATGATGAGTTTATGTGGCTTTTTCCTGTATATGCACTCTCTATGGAGCTTTATATACTCCCAGGCTAAAGAGTAAATTTGAACTCATAGCATATTAATTCATCTAATATAGAGGTGTATAAACTATTGCCACCAGCCTAATCCAGCCTGCCACCTGTGGTTTTTTGCTTGTCTGATCTACATCTTAGGCCACCATAGCTAGGCTCTCTTTGGTCCACAGTGACAGAGCTAAGGAGGTGGCACAGCTGGCTGTCAACTTGTACAAAACACTTCCCACTGGGCACTTTTCAGGAAGTTTGACAACTTTCCAGCCAGGTCAGGCTAAAACCTGGATAAAGTTGTGACTAACTGATCACATTTGTTCATCAGGGTGCACAATTCTTGATATGGAGCTCCTAAAACCAAGTCTGCTGAATATTAAGAATTATCCTGTAGGGATGGATACAAGAAGCAATGAATTTGGGAGAGGCTGAGAAAACATTGGGGGGAAAAAATCCCAATTTAAAAAAATGTTTACGACCAGCCTGGTCTACAGAGTGAATTCCAGGACAGCAAAGGCTGTACAGAGAAACTTTGTCTTGAAAAACAAAACAAAACAACAAAACAAAAACAAACAAAAATCCATTCAGGATTCCCCAGTTTTTAGTATACCAATATGCTCTAGGGATATTCAAGATGAGGTGAGAGCCATCATTTATTCAGTATCCTTACAATTCATCAGAGCAATGGTACACACACCTCACACTGACAGCTAATTCTCTCTATAAGTAACTTGTAAGACAGCAATTTGAAAGGCAGAGCTAATTCCAACACTGAGATGCACCTATTTCTTTGCCTGATCTCTGAAATCTTTATTTATACCACGAAACAAGCTAAGTCCTCCTTCAAGAGACCAGCCTAGATCAGTGAGTTCATCTTAAGCTAAATACATCATTTAAGATGAAAACTACAGCTACTGAAACTCTTCTTCAAACATATTAGCTCAATAAGAATGCACAGCAAAAGATGAGTTATTCCCACCTGGCTGGCTTGGGGCTGAAGTCCTTCTATCCAGTATCAAAAATTTGACCGAAAAATCCAACAAAAAGAGTACAGCTTAAAACTTGAAGTCCAGTTTCTACAGAATGTGAGTTGTGTTGTTGTTTAAGCAAAGAAACTAAAAAAAAAAAAAAATCATTCATTGGAGCCAGTGAAAATTGAACCAATTATCTTACTCACTACCACGTTTTAGACAATGTAACTCTTTGGTTATACTGTGCAGTGTAATGGAATGTCTGTCTTGTATCTGTCTGGGACGCCACAGAGCACAAGTGAGTGCTGGGGAGCAGCCATTAAGAGAAGCAGTGCCCTTCTGTGTAAGGCTGTGGCCCATATTTGCTCTGTTTTCTTTGCAGCTTTGCACACTATGCCTTGAATGTGTTCTTACGTCGCTTGAATCATTGTTTCTTCAGTGCTAACAAAAGGGCACATACTGTCCCACTGGCATAGCATATACTGTCCCACTGGCATAGCATATACTGTCCCACTGGCATTTCATTAGGCCCTCCTAATATTAGAGCTGCAGGAGCTTTGGTGTTCCTGCAGAAAAAAAAATTAACTGTACTCCCATTAGCTGTATTTGACAACATGTTAGTTATTGATATAAACTGTTTTTCAAATAAAATGTTCTATAATCATTTATCTAGTTGTAGTCAGAAGAGTGGAAGTACATTGTGGCTATTAGGCTCATAACTAAAGCCTCAGTAAGGTGCCATACTCCCTGGGAACTCTGTCAGCATTAAGGATATTACCTGTACTTCAAGACAATAGCACCAGCTTGCTTCCAAATCAAGGATAGGCAGAGGCCAGCCCAATCAGATTTGCCTTAGAGACACAAAGTCCTTGGCAGTGAGTCCTGGAAATGGCTGTATCTTTTAATGATTGACCATCACTTAAATTGACCATGCCACATTCAGTTGTTTTGTTTTTTGTTTTTCAAGACAGGGTTTCTCTGCGTATCCCTAGCTGGCTGTCCTGGACTCTCTTTGTAGACCAGGGTAGCCTAGAAATCACAGAGATCCACCTAGCTCTGCCTCCTGAGTTCTTGGATTAAAGGCATGTGCCAAATACATTACAACCTAGGTGTCAATTTTACCTACATTTTTCAAATGGGGAAACTGAGACAGAAGTAAAGAACTGACCTATGGCCAGACTGAATGATACAATCTTGCAGCCACTTGCAGTTACTTAGCATTGGAGGCAGGAGGACTGAACATTTAAGGATTGCCTTGGGTAAAGGATGGTTTCAAGGCCGGCTTTGGAACCCTATGAGGCCCTACCTCAAAATAAAATGTAAAATGAGGGTTGGTAGGTTCAGTGGTCAAGTGCTGGTCCAGCAGGGAAGGCTTGAGGTTCAGTATTTAATAACAATAGAAAGAAAGGGGGAAGAAGGGAAAGGGGGCAGAAAAGAAAAAGGAAGAGTCCTGAGTCCTATACTAGCCAGATAAAGAGCTGAGAGCCCAGATAAGCTTGTGTTTGGACTTGAAATCAGTTGTGGTCTCAGTGTTTGCTTGTTTTTCCAGGACTTTGTTTTTTTGTTTTTTTCCTTTTTTTTTCACTTCCTGGATTCCATGAACCACTCTAGGACCCTTCTTCTGCATTTTCATTCTTGCCTGAATTATCTGCAGTTGGTTTCTAGGCCTTGCAACCAAAGAAAGCACTTATCTCTTTCCCAGTGAGGTCCCTTCTATAAACTGCATGTGAAAGAAAAGATACTGAACCATCCCTATTCACCTTCAATGCTGCTGTTGTATCCTGAATAAAGAATACAGACTAGGACCAGTGTGGGCTAGGCTGGTGGCAGGAGGCCTGTAGGAGCATCCCACAGACTGCTACTCATTGCTACACCTCCTTTTCACAGTTTGCCAAAGTATGTCTAAGCCATTCAGCACTCCAGTCTGTGATTGAGCATAGGCAAGGACACCCTTCCAATGTCTTCTGTCCACATAGGGGGACAATAGACAGCAGAACATGTATGCTGGTTATTCCTTTAGAACAGCAATGTCTTTTGTTGTTATTTTTTTTTTTTAGATTGCCAATAATTCCTCTATCTAAACGCTTATTTGTTTTTAATCTTACATGTATTAAGGGCTAAAAAAAATTAAATGCATTTCTAAGAGAACCCTGTGAAAGATTATATGGGACATTACACATGCTGGAAACTGAGGCACTATGTGCTGCTAGACTCAAATTCAGGGGGCGGGTCCCAGAGTATAAATACTGTATTATCTACAAACCACAAAGATGTTGCATAGTTGCAATTCCAAATTGTATTGTTTAGTAACTTTGAAGGAAATTTGCTAATTTGAGACTCAATCAAGTAAAAAATCCAGTAGAAAAGAGAGACCCCAAACCCCTAGCAAAACCAGAGAGGAAATCCAACTGTCAGTGCCCTCAGTGGTGTACTTTCTCAGAAACACCCAACAATACCTTCCTTCGCTGACTAGTTTGGGTCTTAAATGTCTCCCAGAATCCTTTGTCAAATGGTTGGTCACTACCTTGTACTGTCATTAGGAGGTGTTGGGGCTTTTAGGACATGGTCCTCATGAAGGAAGTAAAGGTGTTGGAAGCATGTCTTTGAAAACAATATTAGGAGCCAGCCCTTTACTCTTTCTCCTTCTGGCCACTACAAGGTGTGTATCTATCTATTATGGTTCCTACCATAAAGCACTGCACCACCACAGGCCCAAAGGTAATAGGTCCGGGCAAATGGAGACTGAGATTTCTGAAACACTGAGCTAAAACCAACCCTTCTTCCATTAAGTTACTTGTCTCAAGTGTTTCATCCTGGCGACAGCAAGGGAACTTAACCTAGGAAACATGGATTACACTAACTAAAATAAAGCCTGCAGCAAATTCACACTGTAGGGCTGTTCCTCATCACTTGTTTCCTTTGAGTGTTTTCTGAACCATACCCCACCCCACTCCCATAACAGCCTTGTTTTTGTTAAAAGTTGGTATCTTTCATTTGTAAAGTCTACATTTTCCTACTGGCTTAAAAAAAAAAAAAGTGTTCACCAGGACTCAGTCTACAACAATGGTTTTCAAGCCGGCTCAGCCCTGCCAATATGTAGCAAATAAGAGCTCTGATGTGAAACAGTTTCAAAGAAACATACAGGCCCACACTTGAGTATGTTCTAGGTTCTCTCCCCTTTTTAGTGCAGGTGTTTCATTCCCAGCAATGAATCTATCTAAAAAAGGCTCCTCTCTAATGTGTTGATGTCACAGGCAGATACTTGTGGAGATGTAGCATCTTGAAGCTTTAGGAGAGTTAAGGCTCTTGCAGGCTCTAGTCACTGAGAGGAGTGTCATTTCAGCCTGCACTGTGGCCCTCACAGCTGAGGAGCTGCAGCAGCAGACACAGCTCTGAGAAAGGCAGGGCTGGCAGCAAGGGGCTCACGCTGTAGCAGTTATACTAGTTGTAGCTGGCAGGCCATGCTGGCTCTGGGCAAAGATTAAAAAAAAGTCCCTGAGCAACCTCGGGCTATCTGTCTCTGCTACACATGCTGCTGGCTGTGACTTTGTAGTTTATGTAAAAATAGTTGTTTTCTGAAATGTAATGAAAGTGAGTCCAAGGGTGGCAATTGGAGACTGCAAAAAGCAAACCATCTAGCAACACAGATGCCTAAGCCCACAGGAATTCTGGGAGGACAGGTGATTAGCATTGACTGACAGCCAGGAGGCAGCCATATGACTGTCTCCTGATGTCTTGGTCAGTCTGTGTACACAGATGGCTGCTACAGGTAGGAACTATCTCTGTACTTCCAGTGGGAAGTTTTGTAACCTTGTGCTTCTTCCTTTTTCTCTCTCTTATAGTGGTGCAGAGTATTTGCCTCTCTCGTGGGCAGAATATCCATACTGAGATGCAGCCAAACATATTTTTGCCTTCCAAAGCACACACATAGGTGCTTGTGGGTACAGTTCTGTCTCAGATCATGTCCCAGGACTCACTGTAACCTTTGTTCAACCCCCAGGTCAAAACAGCCCAGTCTCAGGACTCACTATGACCTAGATTCAACCCCCAGTTCAAAAACAGCAAAAAACAAAAAACATTATTTGGAGAGCAAGGTAGCAAACCGTGCTCTTTCTTCACATGGTCACAACTATTCTCTGTAAAATTCTGAACTTACATTAAGAGTCTTCAACAATAGCTTCTTTAGAGAATAGTGATAAGGGACTTTATCTTCAGGGGAAAACACCTAGAATTAAATACTACTTAACTTTTTTGTGTGCTTATATTTGTGCATGTGCATGTGTGTGTGTGTGTGTGCGCGCACATGGATGCACATACTCATGTATGCGAAGTCCACGAGATAACCTTGAGTATTGTTCTTTGGGTTCTATCTATTTTTTTTGTTTTACTATAAATACTTTTTTTGGTTTTTTTGTTTGTTTTTGTTTTTGTTTTTGTTTTTTTTTTGAAAGAGGGTCTCCCACTCACCTGGAACTTGCCAACCAGACTAGACTGCATGGTTAGTAAGACTTGGGGATCTGTATGTCTCTGTGTCCCAGGCCTGGGATTTTAAGTGTGTATCAAGCCTAGTTTCTTTCTCTTTTTCTTTCTTTCTTTCTTTCTTTCTTTCTTTCTTTCTTTCTTTCTTTCTTTCTTCCTTCCTTCCTTCCTTCCTTCCTTCCTTCCTTCCTTCCTTTCTTTCTTTCTTTCTTTCTTTCTTTCTTTCTTTCTTTCTTTCTGTCTCTCTCTCTCCTTCTCTCCTTCCTCCCTCCCTCCTTCCCTCCCTCCCTCCCTTCCTTCTTTGATTCCTTTCTTCTGTTATGGCATCCATCTGAAAACTCGTCTACTGGATACTGAAGATATTTTTGTATTGTAGAATTCTGGCAATGGGATAACGACCTGCCCTTAGATTCTAAGTAGAGAAGAGAGCAAGAACACTGTTCTATATACGGCCTGAAATGGGGGTGTCATTAGATCACCTACGAGAGTGATCTGTTTGTTGGCAGGATGGTGAAGGACTAGCAATGAGGATTTCACAATAAGCTGTAGCTGTAAAGTTCCACCAGAAAAAGCAGTAAGAGGAGCCCACCACATGCTCACAGGATTTCTAAGGCACTGGCTAGGAACGAATGGGGCAAGCATTATTCGCCTCAAGGTGCAGGAACAGTAAAGCCATTATGAAATAGAATTTGTGAGTGGAGGCCAGGTCTCTCCTGGGAGCAAATGAGAACAGGGATATCACTCAAGGGGAGAGGAGAAGATGGCATTCCAAGGCCAGTACCATCATATTTTAAGCTTGTCTTTTAACTTCCCACCTCTATCAGGGCTAGGGCCAGGGCAAGAAGATGATCTGAAAAGCACTGTCACAGACCCTTGCTCTTGAGACATTAAATGTGCTCTTCTATACGCTTTGTACCCTCAGGATATTAATCACAGTACATCTGACAAGCCTGGTATGGTCTATGATGACCTAAGGGTACAGCCATCTAACTGCACTTCCTTCTTAATACAGAGATGAGAGTTCTGTGCCTGGTTGGGTGATCAGTTGCCATGGTAGCAAAAAGTAGTCTCTAAGTATAGACTGTATAAAATGTTCTACCTATGGAAAATGTTTTCAAAAATAGAACACAGTCTATAGTAATCTAGATCCACATTTGCTTGCCAACCCTTATCAGAGATTTCCACAGCCCCGAGCTAAGACTGGAACTGTCAGAGAAAACAATTGTGTACACTGGAAAATGGCCTCTCTTGGTGGTCAGCCCTCTAGGAAGACACATTCAAATGATCATCTTTTCAGGGATGTGTAGATCCTGGTTCAGAAATTGCAGTTCTGGAAGAATCGCTAAGCATGGCAGTGTGCGGAGGAGAATACAGAAGATTCCATGCAAATCTGCATATTGAGGACACATGCAACAGATGGGCGCACACACATTTCCACTGAGGTCAACAAACTCAATGTTCATAGACTGTATATTGACATCAATATGCATATGCACATATACACACTTTTTGTTTCACTCTTTTCTTCTTATTTCATTGTTTTAATTAAAGACTAAGTTCTGTTAGGCCTATTTGGAACACCCAGCCTCTGTGATAGAAAGGCTCTGCACTGTGGAATTCGTGTTTCTGCCCTGACTCAGCTGCTAACTCCCTAGTTCACCTCTAAGCACACTAGCGGCAAGAATGCTGCGCTAGGGTTGTGTTTTAAAGAGCACACATGGAATGTAAGGACATACAATTTAAGACAGACCTAAATCAAACACAACTCCTAAGGCACTGGCTAATCATTAAGAGGTGGCCCCAAACTTAGCTGCTTTAAAGGAGGCTGCCAGCTTTGCCTCTTCGTCTCAGTCTTACTCCCACACAGGTGGCTTCACATTCTCAAGCTGGGTGAGAAGTGTAGAAGGGCTGATAGCTCGCTACTACTTTCAGGTCATGTGCATCAGCCTCTTTCTTGCATTCTACTATCTTCCAGAGCCACAGCCCCTATGCATCCTGGCACCTTACATCACTTACACATCACATTTCTAAACACTACATAGATATAAGACATCTGTCCAGAGAGACAACTGGCTACTAAATGGTGGTGAACATGTGTGTGTGTGTGTGTGTGTGTGTGTGTGTGTGTATAACTTCATGAGCAAGTTTATTTAAATTTGTTTTAGTCTCTTTTCACATACACCATCCTCTGGCACGTCATTTACTTAATTGTTATGTAGAGAATAATTGCCATCCCTTTAATTAGAGATATATGCCCCAAGTCCAAGAGTGTGGTATTTCTTACAAGTATGGATTTAATCTTTCCTTCTTTCTTTTTTTCATATTCATAATAGATGCCCAAACAAGAACTTTCTTCATAGCAGAGAGGCCCGGGTGTTAGTTCCCAAATACTAAATTTCTCAAATATAAGACTGAGTTCTAATGTCCCAAATTTCTCTTAAACTTATGTTTAAGACAGCAAACTGAAAACTGAAGAACAGGGGTGCCTTTAAAAACTAGACAAGATGAAACATGGCAATCATCTTGTGTTTTCACATCACCTCAAGTGCCGCCTATTATCTACATTAAATAGAGTTAAAACAAAACAAAAGCAGCACATATGTTCTGTTTGTAAAAATCTGAACACTCCTTTGCCTGACAAAAATGACCGAAGTGCAGTACTTGAACCATAGAGCTAGGGACACACACCAAACTCATTATCTCCAAAATGGAAAAATAAATGCATTCATTTTATGTGGTAAAACACGGTGATTTGGAGGACTGAAATCAGGCCCATCCCTTCCTGCGCTGGTCATCTTTTCCATCACGAAAAATACACTTCAGCATTTTCTATAGAAGCGATGAGTTTGCCTGAATGAATCCTTACCAACAAGTAAAATATCATTTCCATTACTCTGTGCCATTTGAAAACTGAGGTGACTCAATCAGTGATGAGACCAAGTAAAAAGCAGTTGTTTGTAGTGGGGTTTTTCCTGGGACTGGGGAGTGTTTTAATTTACTTGTCCCAGATGCCACATTTCATCTAGTTGGCATTCCCTTCCTTCTGAGCCATTCTCCCCTTAGTCAATAAATATGGAAATCTATTCCTCATCCAGTTTGAACATTGTAATTTTTATAGCAGTTTTACTCTTTCTGACAAGCATATTTCCCTTTTCCTTGTATTCCTAAAGAACAAGAAGGAATGCATTCTTTTCTGAAGATTTTCTGCAGGTGATACCCCTTTCCACGTTTACATTGTCTGGGCATCTTCTCAGTCCTCCCCAGAAGGCCTCCCAACGTCCTCCCACACCAAGAGGCTGAGCAGAGGTGGAGGCTCTGGAATGATGGAGGCAGGGATGTCTGGCCACAAATACAGTTTCTAAGTCCAATTTTAAGTGTTCCCTCTCTGAGGGTCTCACTTCATAACAACATTTAGCTCATAATCCATTCTATCCCAAGTCACCCAGACTCCTTCCTGAACACAGATTGTGTGATTTGCCCAACTTTCTATAGCCTTCCTTCAACTGCCTGCCTTCTCTCAGCTGTCCCAGTCCCATCACCAGTTCCCTTTCTGGGGGTAAGGTGGAACTTGGGGCTTTTGTTGATTGGCCGGTGCTCTATCACTGTTACACACCAGACCCTACTAGTCTTTCCTGAAATCCTTGCTGGAAAATGGAGAATTGTTAACAAAGCATACAAAATATAACCAAGTAATTTAACCCTTAATGAGTCAAAAACAAAGACAATGCCTCCTAACTTTACCGGACTCCTTTGTGTTTTTTTAACGAGGAAGTACATTTTCTTAGCTTTCATGAGTTTTAAAAAAATATCTGATGAGCCATATACGGTTGATGCTTGCTCGAAGCCCAGCACTTGGGAGGCAAAGGGGAGAGAATTTGGAGTTCAATGCAGCCAAGAGTAAATAGGGATACCTTGTCTCCAAAGCAAAAGTAAGATATTTTTTATACTAAATTGTATCAGTGTGGTCTACTTAGAAAAGAATATAATGACGTGAGATAAATTTCATAGTTAAATGGTACCCACATTGTTTCCATTTAGAAATCAATTCTTGTTTGTTTTAGCAAAATGATACTGAGGTGGCCACACCAAATTTCTGAAGACTTTGATCCTTTCTGGTGTATGCAGTTCCTAGAGTTAGCAGAAGCCAGTGCCAGAGGCTGCTGTCTCCTCACCTCAGCTTCCACCCTGCCTGTCCATATAGTCTCTGCTCTTGTTAGTCTCCACCCTGCCTGTCCCTACAGCCTCCACCCCAAGTCTCCACCCTGCCTGTCCCTACAGTCTCCACCCCCAGCCTCTACCCTGCCTGTCCCTCCAGCCTCCACCCTGCCTGTCCCTCCAGCTTCCACCCTACCTGTCCCTCCAGCCTTCAACCTGCTTGTCTATATTGCCTTCACCTCAACCTCACTCTGCCTGTCTCTAGTCTAGAGCTTTCCTTCCTCCTCCTGAAGTTTCCATCTTCATAGCAGTAGGCAGAGCTCACATAGTTGGAGCACTCTAAAGACCTGCCTTACTAAATGCATAGGTGATGGTCCCCAGTACAAAATACAGCTCTCTCCCCAAACAGCCACAGAGGAACGCTACATCTGCAGCTGTCCAGTAGGATGCTTGAGTTGAGTTGTGCCACATGGTAAAGGGCAGACAGTGTCTGTGGTTACATTAGCAGTTCTAAGAGCAGAACAAACAAGGCAAAACTGAGCTAGAAATTAATCTGAGGAAGAAGACTCAGCTGGCAGCAAATTCTTCGGCCATAAGACTCAACTGACACCAATCTCTCCCTGTAACCCTGGGACTTGAGTCTAACAGTTCGGAAGCTCCTTAGGCCTGGAGCTGAAGCCATAGACATCACCTTACCACACATATGTGTTCATCCAGTGATTCCCCTTCTACCGGGCACCTGTGCCCATCAGCCTGACTCTGTTGATAGATGCCAGTCAAGTAAATAATTTGTCTGTCCCCTGCCCCACTTAAGATGTCATGTTTGCAGGTCATAGTTTGACAGCATCTTGCTGAGTGTGCAGAGTATATTTTAAAAATAAAGATTCAAGCTGGGAAGGTAGTTCAGTGGCAAACACTTGACGAGCTTGTCCAAGGTCCTGGGTCTAATATTTAGCACTACAAAATACAGAAATGAAAAAGTTTCAGAGCCATAGCTCTCAGGTCATCAAACTAATATTTGTGACTTCTTTGGACCCTGCATAGAGTGTGCATTTTAAGAATAGATATTATTTTAAATTTCAAAACCACTTCTTCCTGGGGTATAAATATTACATAAGAGACTATGATGCCAGATATAATACCTTGATCATGTTAATGAGATTACCAAGGGTAAATACATACATTTAATTTGACACAAAATATTTAAATGAACATGAGAACAAGGATTAGTCTCACCTCAGTAAAATAATAAGGGAAGATTTTCAATATATTTTCTTATTAATCACTAGCAGCCTGGAGGGAATGTTTGCCTCAAATTAGGTACCTGTAGCAAAAGTTCACAGCCTACACAGCTTCTGCTAGCTTGGAACTGATTCACAAGATAGTCTACTTTGAATATGAAATTCTTGGGGCTGGACTGGATCCATGAAGCAGGACAGCCTGAGAGCAGAGTAGGAGGCAAGCTTTCCAGAGAGTGCTCTAAAGCCACCAGCTACTAATTCTCTTATTAATTCAGTTCAATCTGTTGCTTCTGGGACCTACCAAATGTTTTCTTTGGCAACGTGTTTATAATCAAAATGTTTACTTTAAAACGAAAACATTTGTATTGCTGACAGGAGCTTCCAAAAGCATCTATGATCCCCAGTGAGAGGAACAAAACCAACTTCCAATTGTTACAGAGGGTTTTGTTCTTTCCTTTCCATTCTCACTGATAAACCAGACTACTGAAAGAGAGAACAAAGTATTTTTTCTTTGCATTTGAAATTACAGACATGACTGAAAAATGACTTATTTTAAAGGGATCTGAATATCTGGTTTATCGAAATTGAAGCTGAGGAAGGAAATGTAAAAACAAATGAAATATGAAATCTTCGATCCTTGAGACATTTTACATATGTGTGCTCCTCATGGACAGAAGAGGAGGAAATAATTAAAGCATGGTCTGTGTGCTGGGAGGGGCACACGTGTAATCCCAGCACTCGGAGGCAGGGGAAAGACGATCTCTGTCAGTGGAGGACAGTCTGTTCTCATAGTGAGTTCCAGCCTAGCCAGAGCTACACAACGAGATTCTGTCTCAAAAACAAATTTTTTATTTTGAAAAGAGTCTGACTTGAAATTAATTTCCACATGGAGTTTCGATTGATTATTAATAGCTGGTCTGAAGGTAGTGAGTTATCTCGATTATTCACAGTGTATTATAGATTGATTAGTAAGAATGAAAAGTTAAGAAAACTGAGAAGTGGAAAAAAATTCTGAAAATTGAAACCTAGATGTTAGAAGAATTGTCCAGATTGTTATGAAAAAAAAAAATTGGACTCTGAAGAGGGTGGGGGAGCAGGTATGGAAGTGCTAAGGTCAGTGACTATGTAAGGCTTACTTGAATATGTAGTTTGGAAGGGACAAAAATGAGTTCCATCACTTGAGGTCAGGTTCTGAGAACCGATTTTGAGCAAGAGGAGGCAGAGTCATACCTTTCTGCAACAGGTGCCCCTCTGTGTGTGGCAGAGGCAGGCCGAGCACATCAGCAGACGCAAGCATGGCCTCAGGCAAAGTAATGCTCTTAAGGAAAAGATGTAGAGGGTGTCTTCACATCCTGCTCACAAAGTGCTGGTTCTGGAGAATTTCTAGAGAAAATCAGACTTTTTAACTAGAATGAGTTGCTTTTACATAGCCAAGCCGTTTTGTATGATCCATATAGAAACCTGTGTAATACACACAGGCGAGGCTGGATTGACTTTAAAAGCCGAATAAAGAACTTAAGGTGACATGAAATAATTTTCTTAGAATTCTGTAAGTATTAAGTTTGATACAGTAAAGTGAGGGTAAAATAGGAATTGACATTTAGCCAGAATTCTAGTAAAGTTTTCTTTGATAACACAATTAGGTATCCTTTTAAAATATCATGTCTTTATAGAGAAAAGAATTTGATCTAAAGAGATCTACTACATAAGGTTAAATAGTGGAAAATCATTTGGAGGAAATGAAAAGATGGATGTATGTATCTCTCAACATCTCTCAACTCTCACAGTAAAATTTCAGAACACTACAGAAAATATAAAATAATTCAAATTAAACTAAAACCAGAACTTTGGTTATGAAATTGAAAGGTGCTTTCTTATCTACTCGGTTTGTCTGTGTTTTTAGCCATCTTACCACTAATCTATTTAAGAGTGTCTACATCAGAAAGAGAATATGAATTCAAAACAGAATGATGACAGTTCTTACAGATACTAGCTGAGGGGGTTATAAAATAAAAAAAATCAAACTGATTGGCAGCAAAGGAGAATGATATTAATGAAAAATGATAAGAAAGGAAAATTGTGTCTATAGTTATGCACTCTAATAAAGTAATTACAGCAAAGACCCCACAGGAACAGAAACAAAGTGCTGGGGGCTACATGAATATTATTTAAAGTTCATTGGAAAAAAATGAGCTGGGTGCTATTACTGCAATTAACTGCAATTACACATTGTCCTATCCAGGGGATTTATAACTGACTTCCCAATGTTTCCTTAAAAACACCTTTAAGATCAACCCAACAGTATAAGTTGAGATTAAGAATCATTTAAATTATTACTAGAATCTGTAATAAATTTAGCCAAGTCACTATATCACTGGGTAGATAACCTGCTTCATCACTTCCACGAACCTTTTAGAATCACCATCTATAGAAAGTGAAAGTTGAGAGTCTGTCATATTTGAGTTCTGTACAGCAAAACTGGATCAGTAATCAGACACATACGTTAAAGAACTCCAGACCAAACAGGAAAAAAAAAAAAAATCCGGTTCTGTCACATCTCTCAACTCTCACAGTAAAATTTCAGATCACTACAGAAAATATAAAATAATTCAAATTAAACTAAAACCAGAACTTTGGTTATGAAATTGAAAGGTGCTTTCTTATCTACTCTGTTTGTCTGTCTTTTTAGCCATCTTACCACTAATCCACTTAAGAGTGTCTACACAAGAAAGAGAATATGAATTCAAAACAGAACGATGACAGCGAGCTTCTGTGACTACAGTGGCCCCAAAATAAACAACAAAAACAAAAAACAATCCCCTCCCAAACAGTTTTAAGTAGCAGTGAATCTACCAAATATCTACAAGAATAATATTGGTCTTCTTCAGCCTCAGTTATTCACTTCCAATGAGGGATCAAAGAGATTACCTTGGCTAAGGCACTTCGGCAAGCTATCAAGGTATTTATTATCTTTTCAGTGTAACCATGATGCTAACATATCAATCAAGCAAGAAAGGCCATCCAACAGTGGTTTGGTCTTCCTACTTATCTTCATATACTAGTCATGGTGTGTGTTGCCTAGCCTCAGGCACTGGTATAAGTGGAGAGATAAGGGAATGAAAAAAGAACAAACTGCACAGATGGGTGAACAGAAAAACTGGGATCTGATGAGCTGTGCTCACTCTGATGGAGACTGCAACCCGGAACCTCATCACTTCTGTTTCATGCACATGAACTGGAGGCCGACTTACTGTGTCCAGCTGAGCAAAGAGGCAGGCTCAGCTACTTTCAGGTGGAGGTGTCTGTATGGGAAAGGCCTCAGTCTGCAGCTGCACTGGAGAAAGTGGATGTGGTTGACAGATTTTGCACACACTGGCCATTTGTTCTTAAACACTGGTACTTGGAGCCGAGGAACATTTTGCTGGGCCTGTGAACCTCAAATGTTTTGTCACTCCCATGGGCATGAGGAATTGGAGTCCTCGACATGACAAGGCTCATGCCAAACACTATACTTACTAAGGATTTTTACCTGCTTTATGCATAATAATCTTTTTTTTTTTCAAAATGTCAAATCATTTATTTTTAAAAAAGCCAATGTACAAACATATATCTTCTGTTAACACAGAATGAAACCTACATTAAACTAAACTTAAATTAACTGTTAGTAAAAGTGTGCTCTTATGACCAGTTTGTTGTACCATAAAATCCTGAAAAAAAAAAATCCTGAAAACATTTTTCACTGAGTTGGCTTCCACTTCATTTAATTTCTCATGAGAAAGAAAAGCCCTGAACAAGATCTAAATTTCTCATATGCAATACTTGAAGAAAAACACTCTGATTTTATTTTTTTCTTTTA
The DNA here is from genome assembly GCA_907164525.1 of Lophiomys imhausi. NCBI lineage: Eukaryota > Metazoa > Chordata > Mammalia > Rodentia > Muridae > Lophiomys > Lophiomys imhausi. The sequence continues at coordinate 1,873,136 of CAJQZJ010034075.1, forward strand.
AATTAATTCATGGTTTGCTTTGCTACTGAAAGGACTTGGTCTGGCCCTTTCTTGCTGCTGAGTCTTAACAGTTAACCATGACTCTGAATTCCAAGGTACTGCACATCACTAGTCAGCTCTTTCTGTTATCATCATTGAGATTCTGAGTTTGCCTAATGGAGATCATTCAGAATTCAAAGTTATACCACAGAATACAAGTCTTGCAGTAACGGAATCTTTGGTTTTCACACAGAAGTAGTCAGATTTCAAGACTGAGGTTGTATTTCTGCATTAGAATTATCTGGTATCAATTGTTCTTGTTTCTGAACCTATTTGTGGGTAAAACAGCTAATCACCAGTAACTTCAAAATTCCCATTAGGTTCAGGGATGAGGTTAGGAGGAGACAAACCACATTAGTATATCTCTCAATATTTTTGTCTTCCTTACTCTTGTACAGGATGGTTCTGACGATGTAGACATTCTTAAAAACTTCACAATTCTTTCCTCTGCACTGTAGACCTCCCATTGTCCCTTTCCATCACTCTTATACCTCACACTCATGAGGCTCCTTTACCTTGGGTCTCATTAAATGTAATCATTTCATGACCAAAGGACTGCATGTGTTGGCCTATTTTGAAGGCAATCTTTTAAAATCACTTTTAATTATTTTAAAGAACAGTATTCTGCGACTCCTGTAGGCAATCTCTTGCCCACATTTTGGTTTCTGACTCATACACTTTGTACACAGATGTCCTTCCTGTTTCCGTTGGCTCAGCTTTGCCCAACTCTAACTCCCATTTTGAGCACGTATGTCTTTGTATCAACTGTTTTTTTTAATTAATTAATTAATTTTTTTCTTCAACTTACACCTCAATCGTAATCCCCTCCCTACTCCCCCCTCCAGTCCCATCCTCCCACCCTCTTCCTCCTCAACCCACCCATCCCCATCCTTTTTTTTTAAGTTTAAGATATATCTTTTTCCCCACAACAGCTCCCCCTTTCAGTTTAATAAATGGCTCTTTCTCTTATAATAATAAATACAATTCACAACAACAGAGGTAATCAGGCCACAATTATAAGAGTTATATGGCTTAACATACATTCCCAATGTCCAATCCATATGTATTTGGCATCTGACTTTAATGTTCTACTATCTAACTATCTCCATAAGTTTAAAGTTCTATATCTAACTCAGTTTTCATACTAACTTGTATCACAATTTTAGAAACATCTTCTTAGATCCAGGGCACTTGATTCCTAAACAACTCAAAATTTAATTTAATTATGAGAATCTAGCTATGTATTCTTCAACCACCTCAGAGACCTGAGAGGGATAAATATGTCTGATTATATAGGAAGTTCAGGGCCTGCAGCTTCCAAAACTAAGAAATGACATACCAGTGGCTGCCTGGACAGTTCCCATTTTCTCTCCATATATTACAGCATCAATCTTCAGCCATTTGGCCCCATTTCTCTGACAGACATTGATTGTAGAGCAGGAATTATGAAGGACTTGCCCACCCTGTCTTGGCACAGCTAGGTTGTCGACTTACCTGCTTCCAATTTTTGTTCTTTTTGGACAGCATTCTGTCTACAGTTGGAGCAAGGAGTTTTTTTCTGCCAAGAGATAGGCTTGCCACTAATTCAATCATCTCCCATTGGAGATTCTTCAATGCTCATCTTCTACTTGGAGTAGAATAGGGGGTGCTGAGGAGGCTCCTGGCCCTCATATGACCTATGAACTGGGGTGAGGGACTGTTATATAGGGACACCCACTCCAGAGAAGCAGGATGGAAGGATCAGGGGATAAAGAAAAAAAATGAAATGTGAAGTTTCAGCCTTTGGCTACTAATTGTCATAAACTGTTTAGGTTAATTAAGAAATGTAAACTAATAGTCATGCAAGCCTATCATTTTGTTAGGTGCTATGACAGTCTACTATAGTTATTTTCTAAGCTAATCAGAAATCAAGTTGCAAAGAGACAAGCAACATTTGCTTATCCTAATATAAGAGATAGATAGGGCCTCTTCAAAAACCTCAAGAGATCTGCAGAATATGGCATTCAAAGATGTTAGCTTAACTTTAGATTTTTTGATATAGAGATATGCATAATAATCTTAACTGACCTGACCTCTATAAGATTGAATATTTTGTCTCCTTCACTTCTATATGAGGCACAGTTCCTAGTGCCACTCCAAGAAAACTGTACCCAGGCATAGGCAAATCTGCTGGTGGAAAGAGTAAAATCAGCAACTGAATGCAGTCAGGAGTTTCTTTGGCTAGGTCTTTGGCTGACAGAGTGAGCATGATTAGATATGTGGTGTTATGTGGCTTACACAGTTCCTTGGGAGCTCACAGAGGCAAATAAGAGACATCTGTGGATTTTAAGGACAGATCTGATTTTGCAGGTTAAAGTAAAGACCCCTAAGCACATGGAACCATTAATGGTGCAAAGGAGAAGGAGATTTAAGAATACTATTCTTTTGGGTTAACTCTGGTCTGTTTTTTTTTTTTTTTGTCAGAAACTATTATATTCAGGAAGCAGTAAAAATATGTCAGTCAAGATACAAAATGGTATATTAGAACAAGTTGAAAGAGATTAGGAGAAACAAGGGAAGAAATGCTCACATGAACAACATATACATAAATAAGTGAAGTTTCTTTTGTCCATGAACATAGCTTTTCATTGTCAAGAGATTCTAAAAAATCACCTATTTAAAATATTGAAATACTTTATTTTAAAATGTAGCTATCCAATAAAAAGAGACACCAACATATAAAAACACCTCCTAACCATTTAGTATGCATATTATGGCATGAAGTAAATGAAAATTATATATTTTTACTTCATAAACTACAAAAACCAGTTGATAAGATTAAATGAATTTATTTTTTCAACAAGAATAAATTAGTCATAACTTAAGGAATTTAGTTGCAGGATGAATAAAACATAGTTGAAGTCAGAAAGTGTCCTTCTTTTACATCAATTAATGGCTGAAAATAGTGTCTCAAAGGAGTGAAAAGGGACGTACCTATATTAATCATGGAGGTGAGAAAAACTCTACTTCTTCCACTGAACCCTAAGTCATATTGACATTTAAATATGTTTGCAGATTTTAACTTGGAGCCTATAATAACCTTTTGATAAAATTGATCCTTGGATTCATCTTCTTCCAAAACTAAGTACTCCTTGTGTGTTTTAAATCAACAATAGTCAGAACCAACTCCCAAGTAATTACACTGCCTACTGGGTAGCAAACTCCCCCCAGCTGTAGTATTTCAATGTATTTGAAAACTAACAACCAACACACTGCAAGTTTTAACATCCTTTTCCCATTTGCTGGTTTATTTATAACTGAATTAGAATTGGATTTTCTTTTCCAGATCTGATTGGAAAAAAATATTATGTTCCATGACTCATCAGCTCTGTAGTTCCCCGTCCTAGCATACATTCTGTTCTCACCTGGGCCTGGCACACTGTCAAAGAGCCCGTGATGGCTATTGAGTGGTGTGGGGAGCAGTGGCATGGTCCTCCGTGGAGTTCAAAATTCGTGACAATTGTGGAAAAGCACAGTGCTGGGTTATTATTTCAACAATGAGAGGCAAGAAAGAAAAAAAAAAGAATGAATAAAAATGTTTAGATTTTGAGATGTTAAACGATTGAAACAGTTTCTATTTAAATGCAAATTTGAGTTTTTAAAAGATGAGACTACCAGTAAGTGCAGACCCTAAATGGTAAAATGAAAATCAATTTGAAATATGAGATGAATAACGTATATGTGGACTTTCTGAGAGTAAATTTTATTATGGAAACCCTGATGTATTTTCTTTTGCTCAATCCATCTCGGACTTTGGACAGCCAGGGATGTAAGGCAAATATTTTTTAATGTGTTAAATCGCAAATGTGGTCCACTCATTGGACACTTTTTCATTCAAGTCAGATTCTACAAAGTAATGATCAACATCACTCAGTATGTAAAAAGGGAAACCAGGAAGAGTCGTTTAACGGCAGCATTATAATCACCAATACTCACTACATGTCTTTTACGATGGTGGAAAAATCACTTTTAAGAAATGGAAATCACTACATTCTATTGATTCAAGGGCAGAATCTTCAGATATAAGTCAGAGAGATGACACCTTCAAATACATAAAATGTGACATCTGCTCTTACAAATGTACTGTACAGGCTGTAAATCACCATGGAGAAAAACAGTTCAATGTCATCACAGCTCGGCAAGCTATGGTTTACAACTGAGAGATAAAAAGAGTCAGGACTGTCTCCATGACATCTAAGCCACTTTTCTGTGGTAGTATACTGGGTTCTAATTTACCTCTGCGGCTGAACAATACGCAATCAATTGTGAACAATTAGTGTAGTTTGAGTCGGTCAAGCAGGATTCTCTACAGCTTTATTGTCCCCCCTCGCTGAGGTGACGTTTAGAACGACCCATGGTACACTATCTCAATCTCTGTGGTCCTCACGGTTTGTCAAGCTTTTAGTCATCATCCTAAGTATCAAATTATAGTACTAATCTCCATGTCACACTTACATTTCATAAAAAACTGATTTTACCACTTATATGCATTACAATTAAAGATTTCTAATTCAAAATGTTTTATTTGACTAAATGTGATACCAGAAACATTATAGGGCTTTTCTTTCTTTTTTCTTTTTTTTATAAGTCTTGGCTTCCCCATTAACCAACTATTGAGATTTGAGAAGATATAGATATATATATATATATGAAATAATTAATATATATATATTTTACTATTTCATAGAGAAGAAGTATCATCTGAAAAATGGGATAAAGGTTCTATCTTGCAGGGACTGCATTATGAGAACTGCTCAGTACCTGACGTATACTACAGATGACATAGTTGGCAGTCACTATTGTCATCAATGCTAAGTTAATATAATTGGATAAAAGACTTTTCAGTAAACAATAGTCTTTGTTCACTTCTTCCAGCACCGAAAGAGATCCAAACACCAGCCTTTGCCTAGAATACATGACTGTAGTTTGATTTTATTATAAAAACTATGCTTGTATCATTATTTCAGAAATGATTTCATGTAATCTTACCACGAAAATTATCACTGATAGTGATAATTAAAAAAATTTTCCTGCAATGAAAATAATTGCAGCATGTATTAGAATTATCCTTTGTTAAAAAATACTAGATACTAAATTTGATCTGAAAAAGACAGCACCTTTTAAAATTCAGTTGTTATTAAATGAGCAAGGAAATCATGTACCTATGATGGGATCCTAGGCCAATGAATAATAATTTCAAGGATCACATTGTTGAATTTGTTCAGTAATAACTTTCAGGAAAAAAAATGTTACATTAAAAGGTAACTATGAGACTTTCTAGTAGAATTCAACCTAAATAACACAACTGACCTTCCAACTTTAAAAAACCCCTTTTAATCTAATGAACCTGAAACAAAGTAAAGACCTGCTGATAAGGTGTTTTTTTCAGCATGATAGACCTGGTCATGGAACCTTCTGAAAGTGAAGCACAGAGTCTGCACAGCACAGAAGCCCCAAGCCCAGTGTACTGGGCTGGGACAGAAAGAGAACTGTTGTCCTGGTGGGTTCAGAGCAATCTGTTGAGTGGTATTAATATGTTTTCTTTCTCAGGTCATAGTATGAATAAAACCACACCCACTCTAGGGTCCATAATTGCCATACTATTACAGGCCTAGTGCTTAGCTAATTTTCTTGCCTCTGCTGATCACCAGCACACACAATGACTGTGTGTAAAACACTCTCTGTCACATGATTATGTTCACAGATCCATTTTGCACAGATCTTGCCTAATATTTAAGTCAGTATGGCAGTGTAAGTCAGGAATTCAGGAAACAGTACTAGGGAAATGACGGGTCCCAAATGTTAATGTTTTAGATCCATTATGAGTGGTGTTCTCTTACTTTTCCATATGAACTCCTAAGCCTCTAGTCTTGGCACATATGTGTAGGAACAAACATTATGTGACTACTGAGGAAAGAATAACAGAAAAATTTTCACGGGAAGCTGGGCTGGTGTTCCATGAAGTCCTTAGGTTACTTGACTGGCCTCCAGCTTCCGCCCCAGCCACCATGTCTGTCATTTATGCTGTACCATCATAAATTCTTACCCTTCTGGAATGATCAACCCAGATCAACCTTTTCTTCTCCAAGTTATGTCGGCCATCATGTTTTATTACAGCAATACAAAAGTAACTAATACACTTTTGCAGAATTTTTGTTTATAAGATCATTTGTCCTAGTTCAGTGTAGTTAATTCCTTGAAAACTTGTTGCATTTTTACTGAAAATATGTTCAAATTGGGGGGAGAGAGATACACCACTTAGAACAGCAAGTTTTAAACTTGAAGCATTTTATGGAAGGCTTTATGTGTAGCTGTTTAGGAAGCACATGGAGCTATAAAGCATTTACTAACATTGAAAGGCTCTAAACAGACTCGTGTAAACCAAGGACTCTAGGAAAAGTTTGACTATGAAGTTGGCTGTTATTAGCGATAACTGAGGTGTTTTCTGTCTTTAAAAATCTACCTGCTTCCAAAGCTACCAAGATACATCTTTTACTTATTATCTGTTGAATTTAAATTTAAACAGCATTGGTTTGTTTTATGAACTAAGATTTTAAAAAATCATATCCATTTCGGTTTTTTTTTTTTTTTTGCTTTTTTAAAAGATTTACTTTTGGTTTTATTCGTGTGTGTGTGTGTGTGTGTGTGTGTGTGTGTGTTTGCGTGAGTGTTTGCAACACTCAAATGTAGGTAGAAGGCCTCAGATCCTCTGGGGGTGTGATCCTAGATAATTGTGAGCCAGCAGACATGGATACAGGGAGCCAAACTTGGGCCCTCTGGAAGAGCAAGGAGCCTTCTTAACCACTGACCCATCTATTCCCATACTGGGTCGTTACATTTCAGTCTATCCTGGACCTCACTTTCTGGCTGCATCAGCCTCAGCCTTCTGGGTGCTGAGATTATGGGAATGCACCACCATGTCCCAAAGCTCTCACTAGATTCTTCCAGCAAGTGAAAATAGCTTTAATTAGCAACGATTTCCATCTCCTTGGGCTAACTTGTAAAACACTAGCTGAACTATCTGTGCCTAAGTTTGGAAAAGAGAGCTAAGCTATATCTAAATGTACACGTTGTCTCCACTGTTCATATTCCGAGGCCAATGTACCTGCAGCATGGAGAATCTTTAAGAAATTGTTTAGGTTTGCATTCTGTGTGGATGCTGTCTCCTAGCAATAAAGAGGAAAACTGTAGACTAGGGAGACAGCTCAGTGGGTAAAGCACCTGCCTCATGAGCCTGGGGACCTGCACTCGAATCCCAACATCTTATATAAATCTTATCACCATACCGTGCACGCATGCCTGCAAACCCATGGCTCCTGTGGCTGGGAATGTGAAGCTAGCTGGCCTGTGAGGTTCTAGGGATTCCCATGTTTCTACCTTCCATTCTGCCACAGGAGCCATGGGTTTGCAGGCATGCGTGCACGGTATGGTGATAAGATTTATATAAGATGTTGGGATTCGAGTGCAGGTCCCCAGGCTCATGAGGCAGAATGGAAGGTAGAAACATGGGAATCCCTAGAACCTCACAGGCCAGCTAGCTTCACATTCCCAGCCACAAAGAAGAGACCTTGTCTCAATCAGAGAGGAAGGCAAGGACTGACACCTGAGAGTGTCCACCGACATCTGCACCCATGCCATGGCATACACGCACACAAGCGTGCACACGAACATGCATGCACTCCACCCATGCAGCATATCTATACCATAGTAAGAAGGGAGGAAGGGAGATTGCAATATTGTCTGGGAGGAGGGGCTGGTGTCATGTGAAAGGTCCTTCTCAGATTGCTGTAAGAGAGAACCTTCTATACAGAGGCTCCACTTACACCTCCTGTAACAATCACCATTAGAAGAATCACTAATTCCTTGTGTTGATCTGGAGTTTCATTGTTAGCAAGACACAAATATGCAGAAAAACAGTAGATAAAATTCTGATGAGGTCTAAGTGTTTTTGTAATCCAGTTTTAGAACAAATGTGGAAGAACAGCCAATGAACTTACAGAATGGAGTATCTTGACTTGTTTAGTTTTGCAGGTTGTTAACTTGGAATATTAGGGTATTGCAGAATTCCCAGCAGAATTTAAAATGATCTTCAGTTTATGCCCAAATACAACTAGAACAAACCTGAGGAAGACCAGCCAGTATGTAGTTTATTGGATCACATCAGCTGGAAATCTTGGCTCAGATACTGAAAATCTGGATGTGTGATGGGTTTTGTGAATAGAATGACTATACAAGGGACACTTAATCAAAAGATTACTGCAAACATTAAAGAAAATAATATGAATAAAACACATAGTAAGTTTCTAACACTTAAGCATTCATAAATGTTGGCTATTATCGTAACTGCTACTATTATTATTCATCTAGTATTATAAAGACCACCACAAAAGAATTTAAAAACTGGACAAGATGGCTGAAGTACTTTGGGTTGGCTAGCCACCAACACGAAAATATGAAAATATTACAAATAATCTTAAAGAGTGAGGAGGCCATTCAGATTGAAATACACATTTATTCACAGTGCCATCACTGGGCTAGCTCCCACGGTACAGTGTGTTCCGTCGGACTGTGAGCCCAGCTGTATCACCTGATCACTGCAGGACCTCATGAAATCCATTTAATCTTCCTGAGTTGAGGTCCTCCCAGCCCTCTTCAATGAAACTGGGATAATAATACATCCTACATAGCATTATCAAGAGGATCAACTCTAATAATGTGTTTGACAATGCTCCATAATGAGTCAAGTGCTATTATCTGCAGTTTCTGCACTGTGAGAACACATGTATATTCCTCCTATCATCACAACTCCTACTAAAAGCAAATGGGAGTTAATTGAAAAGACTGGCAGGGTTTTTGACAAAGGATCATAGTACATGTCACTTCCATTAGCCTCTGTGATATGGTTCAGGTCATTGGTACATGTGCCCATTTGCATAGTGGCCTCACCATCTGAGTTGCCCATACAGCATGAAAGGGCGTTTCTCATCCTTGCTGTGGGAAATGATACAGAGCTGGAGCTCCGGGGAAGGGAGTTTGTCTGGATACTGGACAAATACATGGAAAACTATCAAGTTAATTTCAGATGTGCCATTTGTTTAGATCCCTTTCCCCAACACACAAGGCTTGGCAATCACACATGGTTTATCTAAAACACCTAAAGATACAGGTGGAATCTGGACTTTGTGGTAACAGAAGCCAGGCTAATAAGAAACCTAGGATTAGTCTGCCACCAATGCGATTTCAATCCATTAAAAACTCTTTCTCTTGGGGGAGATCCTATACATTTGCATTTCATCTTACAAGTAAAATGAGCAGCTTTTCTGTACAGAATCCACACCCAAAAGAAGCTGTGCTCCCCCAGAAAAGTCTGCTGCCAGTACAGTCAGACCTCACAAAGACTCCAGCCCAGGTTTACTGACACTAAGGACAAAGCCTTAGGGAGGAGAAGTGGCAAGGAAAATTGCTGCTTGTAGCTTTGGTTCCTAAGAAAACCAGAGCTTCTCTGGAAAGCTCGGTTGGCAGACCTCAGTGAACTCTTTTTCTGGTACCCTGAAATTTGATGTCGGTGCTTGCTTACCACATCTTTCAGTGTTTTCGCTTTGGGAGGCAACGTTAGTTCGTACCTCTATGTCTCCCAGTCTGGAACTTCCACCAGGTATTTAACCTTTCCACTGTCTTCCTTTCAGTCTCCGAACTCGCTTGATGGTAAATAATCATAATAAGGTCTCAGCCCTGTTCTGAGTTTACTTGGTGGGGAGTTGAGATGCAAAGCTCACCAAGTTGCTGAGTGCGGTCATTTCCAAACGTCTTAGTTCTCCTCCTCTCTCCTCTACTTGAGAATCTACACATACCACCTGCTCTTTTCTTTTTTATTCTTTTTTTTTTCATATATTGTATCTCATCCACAATTTCACCTCCCTCCTCTCCTCCCAGTCCCTCTCCCTTCTAGCCCAGATTCATTCCTCTTTCATTTTCTCTTCAGAAAAGAGCAGTCCTTCCAGGGATATCAATGAAACATAGCATATCAAGTTGCAGTAACACTCCTCCCTTCATATCAAGGCTGGATGAGGCAACCCAAGAGAAAAGGGGTCCCAAGAGAAGTCAAAAGAGCTAGAGACATCCCCTGCTCCCACTGTTAGGAGTTCCATGGGAACACCAAGCTACACAACCATAGCTTATAAGCAAAGAACCTACATCAGGCTTTTACAAGTTCCCTGATTGTCAGTGCAGTCTCTGTGAGTCCCTATTAGCCCTGGTCAGTTGATTCTGTGGGCTGTGACTTTGTACCACTTGCTTTTTTTTTTTTTTCAGTCACTACTCAAGATGTGATCTGATATCAGCCAGATAAAAATCTGTTCTGCACGTTTTGAAGGCAAACAGGATACCCAGAGGAATTTGTTAAGGAACAAGATGGAGCTTTGCAAAACTTCAAGATGAAAAGAGCTTAAGTCCATCATGGTTGGAGCTGACTTTATGCTGGAATCATGCAATGCCAGTAAGAGTCAGTACATCCTCTCCTCCTTCCTGTCACCTCTCACCCTTAAAACAAAAGCAACTAACCTTTTATCTTTTTCAAGTGGTCACGATAAGCACATAGAAATGACCTAGAATCCAATGTAAAGATTAGCAACACAATGGTGCATTGAGCCAGCCACCAATCTCATAGTTGAAGCATGTACTGGAAGGACAGGGATTCTTAGTCTAGAGCAAAAGCCAAAGAACATACTTGGGAAAGATGAAGGCATGTTCAGGATGTGGACAGTTAAGCTCTAAGTTTGTAGAACATACTGTGAATGTTGGGTGTGTGGTGTGTGTGTGTGTGTGTGTGTGTGTGTGTGTGTGTGTGTGTGTGTGTGTG
>CAJQZJ010034075.1:1884081-1907760 GCA_907164525.1 Lophiomys imhausi
GTGTGTGTGTGTGTGTGTGTGTGTGTGTGTGTGTGTGTGTGTGTGTGCAGAAAAACTGGGCCTAAGAGGCCTATAGCAGTGGGTATCTAGGAACTGGGCTGTAGACACTATCCACCCGCCAATGTTCAGGGACAAATAGACCTGTTTCATTGTCTTGGCTGTGGTTGGCAGATGACTACAGTTACTACTCCAGACCTCACAGGATATTTTGGAAATATAAGGAATTTTAATTTATAAATAAAAAATAGGGTTATTTTGGAAATATAAGACAATACTCAGTCTTAGAGTTAGTATCAGGGTATTGGTTTCTCTCTGGGAAAGACATTTTAAGCTGACAATTCATGGTACCCTAGCTGAGAATTTAGTTAACATTCATCCTATAATGATATCTTTCATTATATAATATTGATATAATATTAATATAATCATAATATAATGATGATCATGATCATAACACATTTTCAAAGAACTATCTTCACACAAACACCACACTTTCTTTTTGGTGTAAAGAGTGTCAGAGTCTGCGTGAGGCAGAAGAGTTCATTTTCTCTCACTTTCCCTGAGATGGAAACAGAAAGTGGAGTGAAATGACTGGTTCAACAGGTTGCCAGGGGCCATCAGTTCCCAGGCCCTGAATCCTTTTCCCATCCATCTCCTTCTCAGAGGTTAAAAACACCCCCAAAATAAACTGCTTGGGAAACACACGTGACAAATTGCCCAAGCCCGTGGCTCCCACCACATAAGTGTCCTCTTAACATACCAGCAACTCTACTTCTCATGGTGCTAGATGCTCAATTATTTACTCATCTTGTATTCTCCCAAGCAATGATGAGCAAGCAGGTCAGTCATTGTGCAGTTCTGGAATCTCCATCAGGATGCTGGTGAGACTTCCTATTCCTTATTGGCACTTTGCAGCCTCTAGTCTGAAATACCATTTTCATCAGCCTGAGTCTAAGGGAATGGGGAAAGGAGCCCCTGTTTGGAATTTTCTTGCACAGGGATTTTTCTGTCAGTTCCATAATGTATACCATTCATGAAGGTATGAAATAAATCATGTTAGCCTGGCATGGTGCCATATGAATGCAATCCCCTGCGCTTGGGAGGCGGAGATGGATAGATCTTGAATTCCAGGCCAGCCTGGGCTATACATCCGGATTATCTCCAAACAAGACAAGATAAAATAAATCCGTAGTCTAAAGCACTGTAGGCTTGGAGCACTAGGGACCAGCTAAGCGACTCAAGTTGGGCCTAGTCTGCCTCCACTTTTCTCCATCTGAATTTAATTGTGACTCTAAACATTTTTTTAAATTTAATTCAATTTAGTTAAGTGGGCTAACCAGGAAAAGGAAGTTGTTGTCTTCCCTTCTCTTTGAATAGAAATTGGAGAACATTGTTCAGGATCCTACCCCTCTCCTGAGGAGTGGATCATCAATGCTACCTTGACAAATCCTGTAGGAATCTTGTTCTAAATCTACTGTTCCAAGGGACTAATTCTGTCCTCCAAAGGTTTTTGTTGTAGTTGAGTAAAGGGGAAAGAAGAGAATCATTGCCTAGAAATGTGAAATGCACAATGATAGCTGAATCTCAACCAAGTAACTAGAAGAACACAATTCATTAAGAATTAATATATAAGATTAATTTTAGCATATTGAAACAAGACCTTTGTAGGATGTAGGATCGGGAGGTTGACAATATCCTCTTCTCTGTAGAGTACATAAGATGTTAATAAATGAGGTCATAAATAAAACAATGATAACAAGAGTTGATGCTGTGGCTTCCCCAATCCCCCTTCACATCCAAATAAGTTGAAAGCTGGATACCGCCTGGTGAAATGACCAAATTCACCTTCCTCTCCTGAGTGATTATTTCACATGTTCCTGTCCGTTCTGCCTCTCACACTTGAGTGTGGTGCTTGTCCAGTCCCTCTGGAAAGGAGAAGAATTCCCATCCTCACACAACGAACTAATAGGGCATCTAAGTGAGACTGGCTTCCCTCTGCACACGAAGCCATCCCCATTCAAGCTACTGACCACGTCGAAACTTGTGAAGATGACATAGAAAACTCCACTGAGAGAAATGCTGACAGCCTCCTCCAAAGCATCAGTGTCTTGGCGGCAAGGACAGTGATCAATGGAGAACAGTTAAGCATCACCTGAAGGAATCCAACTTCATACCACTACTGTATTTATGTTCAGGGTTTATTATTGTTTACTAAGTACTTCTTCGATCATCGTGGTGTGATTATGCACAGAGGAGTAGTACGAAAGAATTATTTTTATATATTTATAATGCAAAATTGCAAACATGGAGGGAAATTAATAATACTACAGTTATCAAAGGAAACAGCCTTAATTAAAGAAATAGCTGCTCCAAAACCATATACAACTCAAAGCAGAAAAAGACAATTCAAATTTAATGAATGCTTTTAATATTAATTACAGAATTCTTAACAATACTTTGGGACAGCTCTCTTGGAGAATTCAGCTTACTGTTTAACAGTTTCTGACTAATTTTATTAACCTGTACATCTGAGAGGATCAACCCCCTCTGGGTTTAATTAGAAGGAAATTCAATTTGGATCTAAATGTCAACAGTGGTTACTAATTATGGCAACGCCCGGGACAGGACAGCCTGGCTGCAATCAGGCAGTTCCCCGGGAACATGAACACCTTCTTTCTGAGTTCCGAGACAGTTAGAATGTTTTAAAATAAATACAATTCAGCATGGGACACTGCTAATATCATGAGCCCCTACTGCTAGGTGCAGACATGCAGAAGTGGATGCCAAATTAAATTACAGGGATCTCTCAAACATATAGCTGAATAATAAGCAGCTACAAAACTAGGTCAGGGTTGGAAAGCTGGCTCTGAATGCCCCTCCCCCAACATGCAAAATAAATACCCCACTATCTCTGAATAGAAATCATTCTTTTGTTATGCCCTTTGTCAAGAATACATTATTGCAAAATGATATTTATTTCCACAATCTTCACAGCTGTGAACACAACTAAATTAATCTTTGTAGAAAAGATTTCATTTGCAATTTCATGATTACGATTATAAAAGGCAAATTTATTACTTAAAAAAAGAAATGATTATAAAAGACATAGATTAAAAAAAGACAGTTCTTTATCTCTTGGCTTGTTTCACTCAATACTAATGAAATAAATAGCTGACTAACCCTGGAATAAAAACAAACAGTATAAAGATGATTGTAAAAAATGTGAAATGAAACTAGGAAGACAATTTTTAAAAATCAGCCCTTTTAATGCATCACATACATGGATTATGAGGCTCAGGGAAGGACCAGAACATGTTTGTTGTAGTGAGGCTGAAGATTCGTGGTCACCCATCAGAGGTGTTTCTATTGCTGGCATTCAAGAAAACACAAAATATACTTGGGCACTACTGATCTTGCCCCAACCCCAGCTTTCGGTTCTATGCTTTTAAATGTTAATCACTAGAAAGTCATTTTCAGACTGTTTAATATTGATGACCCAAATAACAGATTAGTTTAAAGAAATCCATATTTATAAGATTTATTTTTCTCTTATTTTTAGCAGAATTTAGTCACTAAATTGGTCTTTTCTTCTTTAAAATATATTGCTTCTTATAATTAATATGTACATGCCTACTGCCTGCAGAGAATTATTTTGGGTGCTAAGACACACAACAATTTAAAATTAAACATTATTCACTTGTGCTTGTTAAAATAAATAATGACAGGGTTGGATTTTTGTTTTATTTGGTTTACAATAATCAGTGCAAAATAAACCATCTAACTTATGAAGTGTCCTTATTTACGTAAAGCCTCTTCCAAACTGAAATGATCTATTTCTTTAAAATATCAATTTAACTTTCCCCATTTAAAAACTGAATCATGGATCCAGGCAAATACAATTAGCACATGCATTTTATTAAATATATTCAAGTGTCAAATGCCTATTTATGGAAAGAATACTAATGATAACTTAGGCTCAACTAAAAATGAATGTCAATAAATAGTTTTATAAGCACGTTTGCTCGTAATAGATGCAATAGCATCTCTGAATAAATATTAACATGTAAAACTGCTATTTGTCATGTCATCGCAATCAATAGAGACCATATTTCTGGACTAAGAATGCTTCAGTAATCTTTCTGTATTTGCTTGAAATCACAAAGCAAAAACGCAAGCACTGTCACAAGACATTTATTGTATTCAATTGGATCCAAACTAGCTGCTGAGGAAAAGGCAATTTAAGCTTGTGCAACAAAATAAGCTGTGTATATATGAATAAATTATTTTTTTTTACTATGATTCCTTTCTGTTTACTTTACCTGCCTAAGATGCTGTGTTTTCAGTAAGAGACTTCTACAGCTTGGTAGACTGTACATCTGGTAGACTTCTGGGTCACTCTCCCATCCCAAACATTACCTATCCTCTCCTCTATCAGAAGGCTAATAAATACCCCGCTGAGGATGTGTATATTGCTGTTTTACTGTACACAGCCACAAAAACTTCCACAAGGATGCCAGGCTTCTTCCCTTTTAGTTAGTATCCACTTTTCACCTCTGGGAGGCGTGATACCTTCACCAGGCTTCTGTGGACCAGAATCCTCCCACTACAAAGTCACTGGCTTCTGCAGTAGTTGCAATAAACATATGCTGCTTATCATACTGATGTGCTTAGAAACTCATACTACCGTGGTGGTGTTCAGAAATAAACAAATTTGTATAGGCCATCCCCATGCACACTGTGTTTTGATCTGTCCCCTGCCTCCCTCACCCTCTCCATCTCTACCTCTCTGTCTCTCTCTGTTTCTGTGACTCTGTATCTCTCTGTCTTTGTCTCTCTCTCTCCAGATTGCATTCAACAGAGAGAAATCTTCATTTTTTTTTGTCTTTCTCCAGTGTCTCTCAAAACATCACCACACTAGCCCAAACACCATATCATCCCCTAGTGGGAGACGGACATAATAAGTGAGCTTTGCTGCTTAATTGTAAAGCTTTGAGGTCACTTTTAAACTAGTATTTAATGACTTGCTTTCCTTTGCTGAGGATGCCTTTGAGATAATTTTCATAGAGACATGCTGTTATTAAACACCTGCTAGGTGCAGAATCTCTCAGAAGAATGAAACACACTCTTTATAACTTAAGTAAAAGAAATAAACAAGAACAATGGCATTAAATGCCTGATAGGCATTATAATAAGATACGCTTCTTGCACTGGTTTTAAACTGTAATTTACTGGGTCATATTATTTTGAATATTTTATTACAAATTCAGAGCAGGTGTTTAAAGCTATTTTCCTACGTGATTAGATGTTAACTCTCTCTCTCTTTCTCTCTCTGCACAACTGAAGCTTTGCTTGAGATCTTCTGATAACAAAAACGGAAGTTGTGGAACCGCAGCTCAATAATAAGGTGAATGGAAAAACAGTTGGTTTCCGTCTCTCTCAACTGCTTCCCTTGATGTGTTCCAGTCAAAAAGAAAAAGAGAGAGTGTGTGTTCTCTATTGTACCAACAACCACATAGTAGGGGATAAGCACACCCTGCTGGTTTGCACTCCCTAGTGGCACAAAAGCTTCACTTTTTAAAAGTTTTCAAGTAACCTACTTAAATTTTTTTTTCCAAGACTGTAACTTACAAACCAAGACTATGTGAACCCATAAAGTCACAAGGTCCAATGAAATTGTCTCAACCACTAATATGGTGATGTTTTAAGGAAATCTACATGATTATTTTTTGTCAGATGTCATTGAGTGGCAGCTTCAGATCCTTGTCAGAGAGGATGACTGAGCTTCATGGACATGGGTTAAGGTGGGGAGAAAATGTCTGAAGCGCCTGTGTAGGAAGGGAGGGAAGTCAGGGCAGGCTTTGGAAGGCTCTCCATTTTTTGCCCCTACTCTTGGCCTTAACCCTTGAGTTCAGTGACACAGAGGACTCCTCATGATTCATTTTAGGATGAAGATTCTAGAGTAGCAACTCTCAAAGTGGGCTCTACTGTGGGATGAGTTATGCTTGAGCAGGTATACTATATTGGACCTGTGAGGTTAAGCTGAGGTGAAGGTGCATGAACATCCTCGCTGGGAGATTTCCTAGGAGTACTGAGTGACCCCCAGAGCTCCAGATCCACATAGGCCACTTGCTCTTCTCCCCCACAAGGTACCCCTGGACTGTGGAAAAAACTAACCCTAACTGTGGATGGACTCACTCTGCTGAATTTTGAATTTTGACAGTGTGGACACAAAAGGATTGGCTTTTTAAAATTTTTAATTAATGTGCACACAGCAAACATCCTTCTTACTAATCCTACTGTAACCACTTAGAACTTAGAAAAATGCAATTTTATTATCTTTTACATAATTGTATATATATATATTAAAAGAAAGAGATCATCATGTTTGGTTTGCTCAAATTCAAATAGATAATTTAACTTACCAAAACATTTCCAAAGACCCGTGACACTTCTGTGTATATTGTTGAACCTTGCAGTGCAGGAAACCACTATTATGTTGTTTTGATGCCTTAATATAGTTTGATAATACATACTTTATAATTTTTTCCCGAGGTAAATCCTGATTAATATTCTCAGCCAGTTGCCATTCTTTGCTTGCTTTAATAGTAAGCACTCATTTGCTTCTTTCAATGTTAAGAATTTGGGCTTTATGCTTCTTCAAATTAAAGGTATTTACTGCATCTAGAAACTAGCTGACTGCAGACTGGTTGCCGCGATATTTTCAGAGTTCTGCCTTTCCAACATGCCCACTTAAGAGATTTGTTAGTCTTCAGCACTAGAGCTGAGTTATTAGCAAATAAGTAAGTGGAACAGCAACAACAAAAGTCCACAAGCCTGCTCTTATCAAAATAATTATGAACCTTAATGTCCCACAAAGAGAGAGAGAGAGAGAGAGAGAGAGAGAGAGAGAGAGAGAATGTGGCCCAGAGTGAATGAGTATCATGATGAAAACAGACAGAGGCAGGGCAGCCACTTTGCTTTAACAGTAGACACAGACTGCCGTTGAAACGACAAGACAACGAAAGGCGGCCCAGCCAAAAATGAATTTTTTCTCTGTGTCTCAATGTGTTTATAGTATAACAGAAGCAAATGCCCATTTCATGGGTGCCTTTTCCCACGGGTACACCATTACTTAGACCGGGCAGAGAGCATGTGGAGGAATGGCAATACCAAATGCACAGAGAATGTGCTTGTCGTGTGTGGTTTTCTCTTTTAGAATCATTGCTTATCATTACCTTACTGAACAGCTGGGTTATTTAATATGTCTTATAGTTTGGCTATTTAACATTTAGGAGATTGAGTTGCTGTATAAAACGCTTTTCTTTTCATAAAACTCGGCCGTATCTCTGTAAAGATTCTTCTTTCTTTCAATTCAAGTGTTAAATAGATAAACAAAATATCTGAAGAGTGCATAGTAGGTACTGTTTGTGAAAATAATAAGCAAGTGAATGCATGAATATTTATTTCATCATGAGTCATTTCTACAATGGTAATTTTCACCTCAGCTTGGAAGGTTGTACAGACTGAGTTGCCCTAATCTGAAAATTCAAACTCAAAATACTCTAAAATTTGAAATGTCTTGAGCTCTAACAAGTGGAAATGTTACAATAGGAAACTTTGTTTCACACATAAAATTCTTAAAAAGTATATAAAATTTTAACTCTCAATGCAAGGAATACACAAAATATTAGTGAATTTAATGTTTAGACTTAAGCCCCAGTTGATGTATACACAACATTGCAAGATCTGAAGACACTTGAGAGTCTAAAATACTTCTAGCCCCAAAGCAGTTGGATAATGGATACTCAATTTAGCTTAGGAATTTTAATCAGGTAGTATAAGGACTAGCCTGCCTAAGTATCTACTGACTTTGTTTCAGGAATTGTATAAGGTAGTCTTCCATTAAAGATTTGTGTGTGTGTGTGTTTTTCATTTTCTTTTTTTATATATAATTTATTTTTTTATTGCCTCAAGTTACATCTCAATCACAATCCCCTCCCTACTCCCCCCTCCAGTCCCATCCTTCCACCCTCTTCCCCCTCAACCCCCCATCCTCTATCCCCCTCTTTTTTCTTTTTTTTTTAGTTTAAGGTATATCTTTTCCCCCCCAACAGCTCTCCCTTTCAGTCCAACAAATGGTTTTTTCTCTTATAACTATAAATACAATACAAAACAACAGAAATAAATAGGCCACAATTATGAGAGTTATATGGCTTAGCATACATTCCCAATGTCCAGTCCATATGTATTTGGCACCTGACTTTAACATTCTACTATCTAACCATTTAATTAGGTAGTATAAGGACTAGCCTGCCTAAGCATCTGCTTACTTTGTTTCAGGAACTGTATAAGGTAGTCTTCCACTAAAGATTTTATTTGATATATTTAAAGCTTTATTTTATTTTTTAATTACATGTGTGGGTGGTGTGTGTATGTATATGAGCACACATGTCCTTAGAGGCCAGAGGCAAGATGTCCCGTGGAGTGGCAGTTACAGATGGCCTTAAGCCTCCTGACTTCGGTGCTAACAACTTACCTCAAATGCCATGGAAGAGCAGCAGAAGCCCTTAACCACTGAGCCCCTTCTCCAGCCCTCTACATTTGCTTTCTAGAAAGGATATAGCTTCTGTTTGGAACGGCCTGCCCATAAAGTAATTCAAGGACCCACACAATTGGGAACAAGCTCATTTTCATTTCGTTTGAGAAAAACTGAACTGTTTGTCATTGCTGTGACTGTTTGTCCCTCCTGGGACACCTTCCCACTGAGAATGCTTCTTTTTATCCACTCTGTGGCTTCAAAACTTAATTCTGTTTCCTAGACATGGCTGGAAGTCAGTGTTTCCCGTGGCCCCGGCTACATTGCACTAAATAAATGTAATGGAGGATTTAAAATAGAGTTCCCTTCAAAGCCCTCAATGCCAAGTGCTTGCAGGAAAAGGCCTTCACCACTTACATCTGAAAAGTCCTTTGTTTTCCCTGAGAAGTGTTACAACCCAGGTACCCACTGTATAACATGCATTGAACTCATTATCAACTTACTTCAAAAAAAAACGCAAGGCCAGGATTTAAGTTATAATCATTTACAAAGGAAGCCTTTGTTTGCACTAAAAAGGGTAAAATTGTAAAGCATAATATTTTGAAGAAATATAACATCAGAAAACGTATCTAAAAGTTTCTAATGAAAGGATAATTTGTTCTGACCATTTTTTAATCTATTAAGAAAAAATATTTTATGAAATCTGGTATGATTCTCCAAGTACATGAGCTGTTTACTGTGTGAGATAAGGCGGCAGGGGGAAAAGGGGTGGAGAGAGAAATTTAGTAACAAGATTCCTTGGTAGCTAATAAACACATGGCTATTGTCCCTGAAAACACTGCCATCTGTTGTCAGAAAAAAAAGGTCACTTGTTAAATTTTGCTAGGCAACAGGTTTTCTACAAATGAAGAAAAAAAAATATCTGACAGTTTTCCTTAACTGAGCAGGTCATCCTCGGTGGGGGGGGGAAGGGGGTCACCATGGAGAATACAATTGGAAACATGTCCATGTTCCAAACCAGCCCTCCAAAGAAAAGTGACTCTGTGTGCTCACATCTCTGAATAATCAGCATGTACTGGTATATGCAGTTTAAATTTCCCTTCAAATATATGCAAAGGGCCAAAATTATGATCAAAATTCCAACCATCACAGCTGTGTTAATATTATCTTTTTATGAACTTTTCTTAAAAAGTTTCCATTAAATTTTATGATGTGATAAATGACACAATATTACCTTGTGGATCCATCATAAAAGATAAAGGAGAAAAATCACCCAAAACCATCATCCAGCCCATTGACAGAAAAGGGGTTTTGTAGCTCTGTATGTAGCAAATTCTCTTCTGTTACAGAAATGCATATTCCCCATGAAGGGATCGCTACAGAATCTATTTGTCACTTACTGGCCTCTGAGGTTTCCCTATTTTTAATTAGGAAATTTTAAGTTGCACCTCGGGTTAAATGAAGAAGCCACCTGTGTGTGTATCAATTTAGAGTCTTTAAATTAGGCTGAATATTTTAGCTTTAACTTAGAAGCTCCAAGCAAACAACAAACAGAGCCAAACTGAAGGGGATCGAGTTTTTGAGGTTCTTCGGTCTTTTCCTAGTCTTTTAACATACTGATTCTCTTTTTGATCACCCAGAATTATGTCGTTAGTGGAAACAGGATCCATATAAAAGGTTTGAGAGGTACATTTCATGCACCCTCTTTGCACATTACTATTCTGCAAGGCCCTTTCTAGACCTCAATTGCAAATAAATACATAGGGAGACTATTTCTTGCCATGTTCACTAGTCAATAATCAACAAAGCCAAGATTCAACACCCACCCTCCCTGAATTCACAATTTTTGCTTTCCCCTCCATTTCACACTATCTCCATACATGTGGATTTGGGCATGGTTGTACAGTGGCGTTTCTTAAAAGAATTTGTGCCCCATGAACCACAGAAACTGTGTTTTAAACTTGTAGTAAAGAGAGAGGTCATACATGATGCCTAAAAGGAAGGAGATTATGAAAATGGGACTTAAACCTTGTGATCTACAATGATTCATAAAGTGGAAACAGAAAGGGGGACACCAAGGCATGGAAGAGAAAAAAAGCCTGAGCATAGCACACCAGCAAAGCCCAGCTTGTGAGGCTTGGAATTGAGATCTTGACTATCCAAGAAAAGGGGAAAGCAAATTGACTACAAAAGCACACGCTTGCATGTGACTGCTAAATGCCAGCTACCAGGATGAGCCAAGACCCTCCTCACCAGCAGTCATATCTACATTATGAAAATCTCAGTGGTGAACGGGACCTTCACTCCGCATTGCTTTTCTCACACCAGAGACTGAAGTCAGGGCATCACACAGGTGAGGCAAGTGTTGTTTCTACCACTGAGCGACAGGCCCAAGCCTCACATCCTGAAGCTCACGCTAACATTCAGCAGACCTCCTTAGAGACCCCAGCCTGCTTTCACAAAGGCACAGGTCTTTGTGAAACTTTTGAGCCTATAACTAACAGAGCTAGTGTGTGTTCACTGCATCTTGTTTGTATACTGCTGAGGGTAACTCCAAGTATGGTTTAGTAGTTTGTATCCTATCTGGGCTTGTTGCTGTGGCATGTAAACATAACACAGTGCCACACATTGATCTTCCACATGCTTATGAACTGGGAAAATATTTGAATAGATTAATTTTATTACAAACCATCTTATAGGTCCTATCTGATTCTGGTTTTTTTCAATGTTTGGTAACTGTGCAATACATGAAAGTCATGTCTTGTCTCACCAATTCCTTAATCTCACAGTTTAAACACTCTACTTAGAGAAGTGAAGGGTTTTGTTCACAGTGCCATCATTGTAAGAAAACATGGCTTAGGAGTCTCAGGCCATAGCTCTTTCCAACTTATAAGGACACTATTGTATTGTTATAGTAAAAACTTTTTAATGGTTACAATGTCATGAGCTGAGATTTAGTTTACAAGAACAACCTCCTATGACCCCAACACCCAGGAGGTTGAGGCTGGTTGATCATGAGTGCAAGGTCAGCTTGGTTACATTTTGAGCTCAAGGCCAGCCTGAGATATGATATATAGTGAGACTCTGTTTCAAAAAGCAAGCACACAAAAAAGACTTATTTTCTAGCCTTGGAGTTTATTGCTAATTGCTAATCCAACTTAATAGCTTTAGGAAATAAAGTAGAATACTTTTACTTCTTTGGATCTCAATATTTTCGTCTGGAAGATGGGAACAACCATACTGATTCTACCATGTAGCACTGTTGCACCAAATAAATTGGTTCTGTTCCTCCAATAAAACTTTGTCTGAAAGTGATTACAACCATTTCTGTTGGTCACAGAATAAAGCTTCGAGAAGCAAAACCAAGCAAACAAAACCCATGAATTTGACGTGTTAAGAAACAGGAAAAGTGAGGAAGTAAGTTCAAGTCAAGTGTAAGGAAGAAAAGCGCTAAGTTTTCACAGAATCAAGCCTATGCTTGGACTAAGAGCATAGCTCAAGGACAAAGAACTTGCCTAGCATACAAAAGGTTTTAGGGTCAGATAGATCCCCAGCAGAAGCTATTCATAAAAGAAGGAAACCACGACCTGGAGAAAAGACATCTCACTGTGAAGTCCCCTGTGAGTGATGCCCTTTCCCCTGCCTACTCATCGCAGCTGATTATAAACTGTTGGGGCACAGGACACATAGACACATACACACACATATGTAGCTCATGCTTGTTGGTATTTAGAGACAGGTCTGAAAAGGACAGAAGATCTGATGCATCCCAACTATGCCAAAAAGCTGCATTTTGAAGAGCATTTGTACTCATATATACTCAACACTTTATTTAAAAGCTTATTGGATTTTTTTTTAAATCTAGATTTTTTTCTTGTTTGAGCATTCGTTACTCTAACCTGGGATAGGATGACAGTCTCCAGAGTCATTGATCACGCAGCATAGTAGAAAATGGCCCCATACCTCTCTGCTTCTGCACAAGTTCTTAGAAATATTTTAAAACAAGTTTTCGAGAGCCCACAAACTTGGCAGGCTGTCGCATTTCTGTGGTATATTAATGAATGGTCCAGCAGTAGTGGCCAGCAGGGTTCTATAATCTGCTGTTTGTAAATGCAGCAGTGTAAGAAAGCCAACCAATGTAACCAGACTGCATAGGCACATGAGTGTCAGGGCACCTGAGCTCTCTCAGTTCTGCCTGCTACTTTCAAAAAAACTAATTTATGCATGTTGATCCCTTAAAAGGGGACAAAATAAGCCTGGAGTCTAGAGAAACAGAAGTGTTAGTGTCCCATACAATTTGAAGCAGGGTGTCCAATGAGAAACTTTGTTTTAAAAGTTAAAATATAAGTCCATAAAAATTCCAAAGCTAGTTCAATTTGGCAAAGTGGGACTATTAAATATAATATTGAAGTCTCCTAAATATTGCCCAGCAAAAACTGAAAGGAGCTACTGGAATCCCTTCTAGGCTTAAGAAAGTTTGTCACCAAGCTTACCACAGAGTCTTTTATCTTCTGAAATGGCACAAAAATATGGGCCACATTTTATCTTCTCTCTCTGACTCCCTTTTTACCAATCGTTGATTTCAAATCTAGGCCTCATACATACTACAAAAGTATTCTACCACTGAGCTTTACCTCTTCAGTCTTTTTAAGTATTCTTTGATATAAACATATTGTTTTTATAGGAAAAGTTAAGCAATGTAATTTTTACTGATAATTCAGAAAATTTTAATAAGCCTATAGAATGAAAAAAAAAAAACTGTGACTCAGACTCAGAAGGCACAGGCCCTGCCTGGGTGACCTCTTGTAGCTTAGTCTGGACACATCAGTCACAATATACATCTGTCAGTCTCACATTCTCCCCAAAATGTGAGATGGGAGTCTTTAGGCATGAAAGACCTGATTTTCCATTTTCATAAGCAATATTCATTATAGTGTGTGTGTGTGTGTGTGTGTGTGTGTCTGAGTGATGATGATGATGATGCTTATATAGGAAAAAGAGCCAAGGGAGTTCAATTGAATTCTCAGCAGCTACCCATTCAGTTCAGTTCTGCTGACATTTGCCAAGCATGTAACCTGCACTCAGTATGAGATTAGGTCCAATCTCGCCCACACAAGGTTGCAAAGCCACACTCCTAGCAGAGCAGCCCATAAGACCTTCCTAAACATTCCTAAATGCACACTCAACCCTCTGTTCTCATCCACTCTGGCCATTGTAACCCTAAAAATGGAGCATTTAAAACACACCAACCTGATTCTCTTGACAGAGATTCTCCAGTACATTTCCGTGTGTCTCTCTGCCTGGCTAACATGGTCCTTCTGATTGCTACTAGTCCCCTCAATGAGGACTGAGGACTCATTCCTTCAGGCCCAATTCTCCAGAGCAGCCCCTTCCCCAGGGAGGGAAGTTCACTCACTGGGTCCCCTCCATCCTTCTTCCACAGAAGGATGAAGGCACTCACTACAACTCTGTTGAGGTATGTTTCAAGAATGAAAACATAGTAATAAGGAAAAGACTCTCTACAACAGTCTCACCCTTTCCAGACTTTCAACAACATTGATTTCACATAATTTTACCTATCTATTCATCCAACAAGCTACCTGTTTCTTCATACTGTCCAGGACATTGTAAATCCATTCTGGAATGGGAAGTGGCTACTATCCAGCCCAATGAGCTGAGTTCAATCCCTGACTGACATCCACATGGGAATTAACTTTTACAAGTTGTCCTCTGACCTCCATACTTACCTTGACATGTGTTCACACACACACACACACACACACACACACACACACACACTAAAAAGAAAAGAAAACGCATACTATCCACGTACATACTGCACTTTGATATACAGACTATGACTCATTTCTCCCTCTGATTTTTTTTTTACAAGGGGTCTCCATGCGGTCTCCGTGTTGGTCTAATATTTCCAGTTCAATCCTCATGCCTTGGTTCCTGAAGGTGCTATGATAAGAATATGCCATCATAACTAACTAGGAAAGTTCTGTCATGTGATAAGTTACCTCCAGGCTGAGAGCTGACAAATCTTAAAAAACAGTTTAGAGATTAGAAAGTTCAGGACTAATGAGAAAAGTATATAAGAACATCCATGGAAGGGTGAAACTTAGCAAAAGATGGATGTAAACATCTCACTCCCTGAAGTGTTCCTGTGCTACATGTGCACACTTTATAGTCATGTTCTAGAGATTCCAAAAGGATGGCTTTCAATCTGATGAGTAAGCTATTTTTCTTTGGCAATCTGGGTTTGGATAAGAAAGCTTACAAGATCTAGAATCCACTACTCTTGTCAATGCCATATGCCTATAACCCTTAGATGGTGAGAAACACCATTAACAGCATTCACCACTGAGTGACATTCAGGTTCCTACCATGTCTAAGACAGAGATTGTATCATTTTACTTGTCAAAGTTTCAAGTTATGAAAAAGAAATAATGCTTTTCTCAAGTTCCAACTGAAAACCGTTGGCTTCTGCCTCTGTTTCCTTAGGAGCCTCAGATATTTGGAAGCAAAATTGCCATGTGAGCAACCAAAAGGTGAATGCAGCTACAGAATTCCTATTTTTAAAAAAGTAACAAAAAAGAAAAATAAATAATATTCTCATGCTTAGGACAAAGGTGGGGGTGTGACATGCTTAGAAGCCAGCCTGGAAGGAGGAATGTGATTATCATTATCAGGGTTAGAAAACTGGGACTAGTCTCCTGTCGGCAGCTTTTATTTGTGATTCCACCAAGGAAGCAAACCTACTCAGAAACAGACTTGGCGTGATCTCCCAGCAAAGAAGTCACTGACTATTCAGTGACTATTATGACTGACTATTCAAGGAGTCTCAGACATCTTGTCTTAGACCCCTGAATATGACGTTGGTAAAACACTACCTTATGTGGGAGCAGGAGAGTCCAAATGTCATATTTACACACTCAATCTCCATTAGGGAGACATATCTATATATCTAAGAGATCTTAGAATTACAGACCATGAAATCATCCTTCGATTGCACTTCAATCAAAAACTGTCATCTCTGTGCCGTGCATACATTTTTTGCAGTCTATTGTCTTTGTTTCCTTGTCAGGCACATGACCTGCATCTTTATGTAACATGGGCAAGTTGGGTTTTTTAAATTTTCAGTGACTTAAAGATGATTTAAAATATGGGAATGTTTAAAATCATATTCCCCCTTTCACCGCATCAATTAACTATGTTGAGTCTAAGCACCCTTTCTAAACATTCTTGATTTGTTGCATAGATTTTTCTTTTCATGTTCCCTCTCATCATTAAGCCAATTATGAAGCAATTATTACCTTTTCTCCATCTGATTTTTATGGACTTCACTAAAATAATTTCACCACTCACAATAAACTCATGAGATTAGTCTACTGTCCAGAGTGCACCAAAGATATTACTGGAGAACTCCCATGAGGTTTTTGAGGAGTTACCCACAAACATGATCCTTGTCAGGGCATGAATATAGACTTCTATATATTTAAACGTGGTAATAGATCCTGTCCTGTGTATCTGTGACCCCTTGCTCTTTGTGCACATGGTTATAATCAGCTAGATGTAGGGCAACTTCATATTTTACTGCAATCCCATGGGAATTATTAAGCACCAACTCCCCAACTTCATGCCTTATAAGTTCAAAGTGAGACATCTTTGAAATCTTTTGAAGCATGGCTTCATAAAGAGATAATACACTTCCCATTAGAGCTAACAGTATGGAGATCTGTATTTGTTAATAGATTTTATTTGTATAAACATCAATGAGCACCCCATAATAAGTAATTCTTTTTCATATTGCTAATCAAAATATTTTTGGTTGGTTAAATTTAAAGCAGTTAGGCCCAATTTATCATTTCTCCATAAAATAGTTTTAAATATGTTCCTGACAATGCTGGATATATTTTTCCAACTCTTAATTTAAAACTGATGGCTACAATGAGGATCACAAGAGTTAATTGATCTTTGTTTAATACCATAATTTAGGATGATTTGTTGTTGTTTTGTTTTTTAAAAGGTTTGGAAAATATATTTTGTTTCTTTTGGGGCACAAAACAATGGATTGTTTGAAACAAAATATTTATAAAAGACAGTTCAGGTTGTTTCAGTAAATGAAAAATATTGGGGAGATTGAATGTGTCCACACATGCATATGTATACACAATGTAAACACAATCCATGGGCACTTTTTGAAATGATGTCAAAGGTGCATATCAATATAGAAATGTGATCAGATCAGTGCGTCCATCTGGCTGCAACAGTCAAAAAAAAAAAAAAGAACATCTACACGCATCTTGCCACAATAGCAAGTTTCAGAACGGGCGTGTAAGCAAAGCCTGCTCCCTCTTTCAAAGCTATGCTGTAAAGAGAGCAGTTTCTTCTCTACCAAAGTTTATAAGCATTAACTTTAGAAATATCACACTAACCCTAAAATAGCTTTTTAAAATAATCTTTATCATTACTATCATTTTCTGCTTGATCAGCTAGCAACCTAGAAAAATCTAGACATTCATGAAGTTGTAAAATTGTGAATTGAGGTTTTAGGAATTTTACTTTGTTTTCATCAGCATAAAATAGATAATTGCTCGTGAGGGAGCCGAAATGTTTTCTAACTAAAGTATTTTCCCCTGGAGGGGACCGTGCTGTCATTTGTTTTTATTTTTAAAATGAAAACAAATAGAGCTCCAGTTCCTGTGGACATGAATGACTTCAGCCCACTTGTTTCCCCAAAACTCCCATAGATTCATTTTTGGTTATATGGAATATAGATCTAGTCTCTGCCCTCCCCCTCACCTCCCTGACTTCCACTGCTGCAAAATGTATTCACTTGCTGTACAGTAATTAACAGCTCTTGACTGGAAAACTGCCAGCATGTACAACGTGACACTCTTCCTTTGAACACTAACAAAGTGCATAAGTAATTTATGTTGGATTAAATATCCCTAACAGGGACCCTTAAGTAACCCAATCACTTTAAACAGGCTCCACATGCACGCTCCTGAGCAGTGAAAATGTCAGACAGTGATAACCCACTAATAGCACAGTTCTAACTATATTCCAGCCATTAGCATTTTATGACATCAATCCTCATTAAACCTGGCAAGGGAAAAGATACTAATGTTTCCCAATTTTACAGCCAAGGTGGAGAGAAATAGAGAAAATGTAGACAGGTGCTGTCTCCCAAAAAAGATTAACATTTTTTAAAATGTGGTAGCAATTTTCTGTTAGTACCTTTGTTTGCATTGAAAGAGAGACAACAAAGAGGTAATGGCTACAAGGACCTCGATGGAATCCAGCCAAGAGTGGAAGAAAAGACTGGTATTTCAGCCATTGTGCACACTGCTAAAGCACCGTGCCAACTCATCTTCCAACCCATTATATGAAATTTAATTTAACCTGCTATGCAATTAATTCAGATGTTCGGCCTATTTTTCTCATGGCAGAATCCCTCACACAATGCCTTATTTAAATATTAATCAGTCCTCTTTCAATTAGGACTAATTTGCTTCACAGGGTTTCTCTCATCTTCTGATTGCAGGAAAATGGAGGTAACTTGCAACGTTTGAGGATAATTAACATGGTATTTTTATAATACTGATACATCAAATGGGACCTTAATGAACCCTGCTGATTCCATTTAGTAAAGCGTGCCTCATAGTTATAATCAAGAGGGAAGCCATTGCCATCTGTTTAAAATACTAAGGAGCACAATTTAAACACAAAATGCTTATTTCTCTAAACTGTCTATTGGAGAGGTCTGCAAAAGTCATTTTTCTAGGCAAACTAATTGTACAGTATTTTAATTTGAACCTTTTATTGCACATATACAAAACAGTGACATCTTAAGATGCAGGGGCCCTATTTAATTAAATGTTGACAACCACAGAAATAAGTAATGTTTGTTAATGTTACTTTTTAAAAAGCCTGCTGTACAGTTACTGCTAAAGCAACGGCAATGTGTGCCTACAAGCTGTACATTTCTAACGATTCTAATATTCCTCAGTTTTTCCTTTAATATTTGAAGAACTTTTCTGAGCAAAAGCCACTGGCCTTCTGTGAAGTGGAAGGACAGCACATGCTGTTCTTCGCTTCTCACGTCACAAGGTAAACAGGTGAAGGTTTACACATGGCCAGTTGTTGTCACAGTGTTCCATCTGCTTCCAGGCAGGTTGAAGGTCAACGTTTTAGGTTTTGCACTGTTGTTCTGTAGTTCCTTGGTAACATCCAGGTTCATAAGGCTATTGGCTCCCAAAGTCATTATCAAAGCACTCAATGTGCTCCGATGGTAATAAAAGATTATCAATAACAGATTGCCTCTTTACAATGTTGACACTGGCCACAAGGATTTCCTCTGTTAACATGTGGAAAGGTAGGTAATACCTGTGTGTGTTCAACACGTGAATCCTGCTCTTCCCTTATGTTTGTTTTTTCTCCCAAAACAGAAATATCTTAGATCAGAATCTTCGCAACAAGAGTATGAATTAAGTGTGTAAGATGTATATTCACAATATACAAGATCTACTAGGGTTTGTCTACTTAAGGGCTACCCTAGAGTATAAAACACATTCCAGTTAAGCATGAAAGATGCAGGAGGGCTAACAGATATGGGGAGAAAAGGAAAAAAGCAACTCCCCCACCTTAGTGGTTAGCTAGATTGGAAAAAGGATACCAGGTTGAGGCATTACAGAAAATAAAAATCCGATATTTCATCAGTCTTTTCATCAGTTTTAGCAGTAAACAGAAACCAAATGTTCTATTTCTTCGAGTCTGAAAATGTGATGCCAAGTTCCAGAAGCTTATCATCCCAGTGTGTGTCCAACAGTGCTCATGACTCAGCTAGATCAAACACCTTGGCCATTATGTATTCCAATAAGATTCTTATTATGTATACAGTGTTCTGTCTGCAGGTATACCTGCAGGCTAGAAGATGACACCAGATTTCACTATATATGGTTGTGAGCCACCATGTGGTTGCTGGGAATTGAACTCAGGACCTCTGGAAGAGCAGCCGGTGCTCTTAACCACTGAGCCATCTCTCCGGCCCTTCCAATAAGATTCTTAAGTTCATGCACCCCACACTCTAGTAGACACCCCGTTATAGGCACTGTCTATGCACTTATGAACTGGTAGACACAGAAGAGATAGGTCCTCTGATCTCAGAAGGCCAGATTCTAGTTGGGGAGAAACCATTGATTCAAAGAGTAAGCAATATGTGGGGTATATTCCAATCACTCACATTCAAAAGGAGTCAAAAGTTGGGGTAAGGATGGGGTTTAAATAGGGGAAGATTCAGAAGTGGAGAGTCCAGGAAGGATTCTCTGAGGAAGTGACCTTGTCCAGAAGGGTCCAGCCTCAAGGAAGACTGTGCTGGGGGTGGAGTACCGCACTCTCGAGGTTGGATGAAACAAGCTGGTAAATGTAATTAACATTAAAAATGAGTGCATATATACGCCAAAGAAAAACACAAAGGAGGATTGGAGCAACAGTGGAGGGCTACAAAATTCACAGGCTTGAGTTCAAGAAAACAAATAAATTTTGCCAACTAAGTACAAGGAAACTGAGGCCTGAAAGTCACCCAGAGAAGGGATAAGAGAAGAGCAAGGGAGAAATCAAGTCTAGTTGGGAAGTTTTTGGAGTGGGCAACACAGGCTGTGCTCATGGCTAGTAGGGCAGAAGAAAGAGAGGTACAACAAACATGGTCTTGAAGAGTTGGGAGAGGTGCCATAGGCCTTACCAAGATTCTTAAGTAGCTGAGAGCATTTGTCTGAGCAAGGAGCAGTTTATAGGAAGAATCTTGAATTTTCTTGGGATCCCTTTGAGCTGATATGTCGAGATGTGAATAAAATAAAATCTCTTAAAAGTAATACTTGTTTTATATCATATTTACTCTCAAATTTATGTTAAGTTATTTGTGACTTAGAAACTACTACTACTGACTTCATGAATGAGATAAGAGGGCAGTTGAGAAAGTAACCCAATGGATGAAGGTGACAGAGTCGGTAGAAAACCAATCATTACCTAGACTGAGAAAAGGGGATTCCTATTCTTAAGATCTGTCTGTCCATGGTTACTTCCTTGAAGTTTCACCAATAGACTTTGCAGTTAGAACCTGGGGACTTCCAGCTTTTGATTGTCTTGGTTTTCCTGTGTCTTGGTTGCCAGTGCCTCTACCTTCCTTGATAATAGTAAAAAAATAACAATTAAAATTGCTTAGTGAGGATGAGGGTTCATTTATTTCTCTGAAGTTCACCAAAATTCTGTGAGTTAACTACTATGCCAACTTCACAAAATAGGAAAGTCAGGCTCAGAGCAGTAATGATTTATCATGGCAACTGTCCTAAGCAACCCCTCCTGATAGCAGAAGGTTTTGGCTAATCCCTTCTGCTCCACATTTTCTAGCCATCCTGTCTTTCATTACAAAGCACCAGAGAACCTATAACCCAAAAGTCTTGCTCACTTTTTTCTGAGACTCTTGAGGGCACACACCATATCTTATTTGTCCTTCATTACGAGGCTAGTGGTCCTAGAACCCATTAAGCACCCAGTAGAAATGAACATAGTATAAATGAACTCTGGTGGCAGGCCAGAGAAACAACAAGAAGTATTGTTGAATGGATACAGATTTCAGTTTGGGATGATGACATCCTTCTGTAGGTGGATGGTAGTGATGGGTGCACCATAATGTGTGCATGTAATGACACACAGTTGGACATGTAAAAATGGTACAGATGGGGAGTGTTATTTTATGTGCATGTGATCATAATATATTTTTATTACAGATCACTGCCCACACACCACTATTCTAGATAGAAATAATCAGTTTGGCTTTGATCCATGCATGAATGTAAATGTCTGTTAAGTCAAGAAGTAATAATTACATATCAAACACCACCATGTCAGTAGAAGGAAACTGATTATGACAGAGTCAAAGCTGATGCGTGTTCAGGTAGTCTGTGTTGGCTCTGAAACAGTGGCTCTCAACAGGAGGGTCATGAGACCTTCGGGGGTTAAATGACCCTCTCACAGGGGTTGCCAAAAACTACAAATATTTGCATTATGATTCATATCAGTAGTAAAATTCCAGTTATGAAATAGCAATGGAAATAATTTGCAGTTGGGGATCATTACAACATGAGGAACTGTACTAACGGGTCACAGCATTAGGAAGGTTGAGAACACCTACTCTGTGGGGATCCAGTGTGCAGGATTCAAGAAAAGCAGGGTGGGTTTGTTCCTAGTCTCTACCAGACTAGGCCACCTCAGTGGAGATTTCTTGTCACCTGTTAATACCTCTTGCCATCTCAGAGAAAATTTGTTGGGCTTCAGAGAGAAACAAACAGAAGGAAAACCTACAAAATTTGAAAGCAGTCAAGATTTTAACTCATGCATGGGCCATATGTAAAGGGACTTCATAGGGATGTGCATGTGTCTGAGAGACAGAGGTTGACCTCTTACAAGTGCTTCCTGTAATGCCCATGACTTCTTCAAGCTCTCCTATCCAATTACTTATCCCTCACAGCCGGAGAGATGGTATCTCCTCATAGTTTAAAGACAGAATGGCTGCCAGCAGGCCAAAGAGATCATTAATAAGTTAACTGTTACCAGATAAGATGGAAATCTAGGACAGTCCTATTTTAAAGTAATCTCTCCGATAATTACTAATACCAACTTCTGCCAAAATGCAAACTGACTCAAGAGCAAGGTGAGGCTATGGATCTTCTCTCATCCAACTGGGAGTCCACAGCTGACACCTGCACCCTTCCCTGTCCTGTTCCTTCTTAACCCAGAGCAACACAGGATGTTAAATTTCATTACAAATGAAACTGTACTTCTTACACTATCCCGTCCTTAAGAACCAACCCTCCCAGGCTCAGCCTGAAACATCATCTAAGAGCAGAAGCCTGATGTTTGGCATGAGACACGAGAAAGTGAAACATAAAACTCTCTGCACTCTTAATGTAAACAAATCAGAAGATCACTTTATAACCAGAATCCATCAACACCCTTGTCCTATTCTCCATTCGAACTGTTAGAGCATGAGAAGAAAATGACAAGTGAGAACGAGAAAAGATAGAAATCCAATACCCACATAGCTCGTATGCACTGGACACTCACTCGAAGAGGGCTGTAGTACAGACTCCTTCATCCAACCCTTCACCCCAATATCCCCTAAGGTAAGAACAACTTTAATCCCCCTTCTGTAGATGAGCAAGGTTAGATACAAAGTTGAAGATCAGTGAAGTCCCTCAAGGGTGTGACAAGGGTCCTGGGAAGGACAAAATCCCTCCAAGTCCTCAGCAAGAAATGCAGCAGACAGAAGCGGCTTGCCTTCCATGCCAATAGCTCAAAGGCAGCCACTTTCTTTCTTAGTCTACTCTACTACTAAAAGATTTAAATATTTGCCCAGTGAATCAGTCTGTTTAAGATTTTGGAGCACTAAAGGATATATACTCCACAAAGTTACACTCCATAGATTTAGTTACTCAAAGTTAGGTGTGGTTTCAGAGAATTCCAGAAATAAGCAGCCCAGAAGTACTAAAGAGGCTTTAACAATGTATTACTATGCTAGTCCCATTTCAGTTGTTACTATAAATATATTACTGTGTTGAAGATATAAATTATGCTTTAATATAGGGTTATATGGAAAATAATTGTACATGTGGGATTCAGTACTGTCTACAGTTTCAGGCATTTACCCGAGTTCTTGGAACATATCTCCTATAGATGATGGAAGACTACTGTACCATAAAAACCATATTCTGGGGCTCAGAGGATGATGGTTAAATGGGCAAAGTACTTGCCTGAAAGCATTAAGATGGAAGTTCAAATCCCCAGCACCAAATGAAAGTCAGGCAAGTGGAATGGCTGCCTGTAATTCTGGCACCTGCAAGGCAGAAACAGGGATCCCCAGGCAAGCTAGGTAACTAAACTGGTTGGAATTGGTGAGTTCTGGGTTCAGTAAAGGATACTGCCTCAATAAATAAAGAATAACCCAATACCAACCTCTGACATTCACACATATTCACATACGAACACCCCCACATGGACCTATGTGCATGCCAACACATATAAAGACATGCAACACACACACACACACACACACACACACACACACACACACACACACA
>CAJQZJ010034075.1:1907770-1923757 GCA_907164525.1 Lophiomys imhausi
ACACACACACACACACACACACACACACACACACACACACACACACAAACTCCTACCTATATCTTCTGGAATGCCAACGAGTACGGATATTGTCCCTGGTGTCTTTAACTCACATTTCTGAATGTTCGTTAAATCCATGTCTTGGCGAAATGAAAGACGATTATGGAATATTCTCTACCTGTAGCTTCCATGGCACACTTCCTCCTGGTCTGTCTGATGTAGAAACTAAGAGGTCAGTACTATCCATAAAAGTGTGAGGCCATACCCTCCATCTAATAAAACACCAGGTTTTTATTGCCAAGCGCATAAACATGTGTAGAGCTAGAGCCAATCACTTAATATGAATTATGGTGACTTCAGTAAAATAGTAATTTCTGGGTTATGTCTATTCCTAATTTTTTTATTTGCCTAAGCAAATAAACAAAAGCCATGTACTCCACGGCAGATATATAATGCTGCAGAGCCTACAGACAGTCATTTGCTTCTTTTTCATTTATTCATTTACTCAATAAAATGGTTAGTGAAAAATGTAGCCTACACAGGTTGTGGGGGTCCTGTTGTTGGAGAATATAAACTGTGATACGGCATGCAATATTTCTTTTGTGATCAGCCATGATGCAGTATGAGTAACACTCATAACAATGACATTGAAGAAAGGATGGCTGTTCAAATGGGAGGCTGAGGATAGCGGACTCGTGGGAACGCCATGTGCAGCCATCCAGCCATCGGGCCCAGTTCCTGCTTCTTGCTGGAATTCTCTCAGGCATTGTAACAACACCCTTAGGCTCTGCTGCGATTTGGTTCCTATGTGCCCCCCAAAGACCCACACTCGATACTTGGTCCCAAGCTTACTACAACAAGGGAGTAGTGTTAGACCCCTGATCTCAGCTTATCCCAATGGGAGAGTAAGGTGCTCGTTAAAAGGTGAGGCAGAGTGGGAATTATAAGGTCAGTGATAGGTCTCAGAAGGTTATGTGGGGTCTCAGCCCTTTCCTCTTGCTCTTTTGCTACTTTCACAGGAAGGAATTCATTTTGTTCTACCACACATTCGACTATGATGTACTGCCTTGACCCAGGCATAAAGGCATGGGGCCAAGTAATTGTGGACTGTGGGAGACCAAATAACCTTTGCTCTGCCAGTTGGCTTTCTCATGGCTTTGTTGTAATAATGGGAACCTCATTAGTGTAGCGGGATGCAATGATGCGTACTTCAGAGAGGAACATTAGCCCAGGGAGGTAAAAACTCAGTTATGCAACTTGCCTTGGCCACAGCTGACAAGAGTTCAAGCTGCCCTTCCATGTGCAGCACTGGCTTTATATTTACTCATATAAGAATATTCTGGAAGCTAGAGAAACAGAATTGGGTGAAGGGAATACTTAGGACAGTTCCCATGAGGAAGTGCTCTTTGAGTTAAATGTTAAGTGTAAATGGGACATTTAGTGAAAGGGTTGCAGTACAGCATGTTCCAAAGAGGGGGCAGTCTGAGGTATGGAGTCCAGAAGTAGCTGAACCCTCTTAGAAAACATAGACTGCCATGGATGGCCTGATGCTTACACTATGAGCAGTAGAGGGAAGCCCAGAGAGCTGGTAATCTAATGGGGGCGCTGACCAGCAGCTTGTTCAGACGGGGTTAAGGCCTCTGTACCTCTAGTGGGTCTCATCCTGAGTTTTGTTAAAAATAGGTCCAATTTTTAATCATCTCAGGACCTTCTTTTCACTGGAGACTACGATTTTTTTGAAGTCCTAAAAGTACTGAGTACCCAAACCTCCACTCAGTGGTCAGTCCATTTCTGGACAAATAATGAAGTCCTTTCCTAAAATGCCAATGAAAACATTATGTTGACCAATAAAACTCAAGTGCATAGATACCAGCATTTCTAGCATAAAACAACCTTACTCATTACTCGTTTTAATAGTGGTGCAATTTGTAATTTATTGTTCATTGGTTTGTTCTGTATGTGCTCTTCAGTGAACATCACTCAACATATTTTCTGTTATTTGTGCTGATAAGACCCATGTTGAGTCACTTGCTTCATCAGCTTTAGCAGACACAGAAAGACAGATAAAAATGTCTGTCTCCTATTGGAAGTTTGAAAAAAAACCAATGACCTGCACATGAATATTGACTGTTGGACATTGGGAAGAGGTGAAGGGCTGAGGCTGGACTTAATGGGCAGCTGGCTTTGATCACAGCATTCTGCAAATTCACAACTAAAAATGTGACTAAAAATAAAAATAAAGATACAATTAATCAAACATGATTTTTATAATGCCAAATGAAAAGAATAAAGACATTGTTTTATTTTTGCCTGTATTATCCTATTATACTTTACAAACACAGTGACCCTTTGGTAGGGATAGAGGGATCATCCATGGAATACCAGGATCATAACTTGTAAGATAAGACAATGATGGTCCCGGGATGCCCTTCCCAAGCCTTCATCTGCTCTCACCTCAAAAAGTGCCCTAAAACAATCATCACTTGTGATGGAGTGTAGACCAGTAAAAAAGGCCCAAGTACAATCCCCCACCAATGAAAAAGTGATTTTTAGCAGCATGTGAGAGCTCACAACATTATCAAGATACTTGTCAAGAATTGCCCATATATGAACACACAGGCTGTGCCATCATAAATTATAAATTGCTTGCTTTTTGTTCAGTCCTTAGCTTACAAAAAAGAAAAAAAAAACATCCTGACAGTGATTAACAGTTGAATGTGTATTATGTGCATGTACATTTGCTTTAAGCATATCCATAGTTATAATTGCAAACTCAAGTGGTTTGTTTTCATTAAAGTCTTTAAAATATTAAAGCTTCATGGAATGAAGACTTCATTGAGGGCCAGAGAAGCCCTAGGTTTGACCTGCAGCACTGAAAAAGTTAAGTTTTACTCTGCATCATATTGAACATATAATTTTGCTGAATATCTTAACCCCCTTTGATGATGTGTGTCTGTCTGTATGCAAGGTGAGAGTTTTTTGAACTTCCAGGTGAATGGAACAATGTTGGTAAAAAAAAAAAAAAAACCTAATAAGGCAGTTAGCCATTAAACAATAGTTAGATTTTATTATCTTTTGTTTAATCATTAAAAATATGTTCTCACTGACTCCCCCAAGTTATCTTCTGACCTCTACATATGCACACACACACACACACACACACACACACACTATAATAAAAATTAAAACTACGCTGAACAAAGAAATCTGTTCTTTGCTTCGGCTATCTCCTTTCTTTAGTAGAGCTGAGTTATCAATGTTTTTCTCACAATCCATATGAGACTTGGGGGTAATAGCATCGTTTCAAAACAACAGTACCTATTTTGGACAGATTACGTGACTTAATTTTGCTCCCTCTGATAAGGCAGAAGCCATAGTGTCACTGAAAGTTAAGATTATCATGGTACAGTGACATTGTATTAGAATGTAAAATATGGGAGGAAGCTTGGTTTAGACAGCATTGGCCTTGGCCTGTTAGAAACTCAAGTAACAGTTCCTCCAATAGGTTCAGTGTTTTGTTATCTTCTAGGCGTTCAGACTAGAGACAGAATACTTAGTGCTAGCACTACCAACCTCCTTTTACTCCCTACACCACCAGCCTTTCCTTTCATGGGCAGTTTTGACTTGTTCTTTTTTTTTAATTATTTTTTGTATTTCCCCTGTGGTTGACTCCACTGGAAAGCTAAAACTGAGGTAATTGGTAAAAGGGCATAAACAGCACCTTGGCTCCCCTGTTGCCTGAGACCCTTGTGCAGGATCCTTAGACTGCTTCTGAGCAGCCTGGAGTCTTAGTCAAGGACAGTGACCTTCACTAGTAACATGTTTTCTCCCTTGATCAAATGACAGTTGGGCTGGAGGACCTCCGACCTCCCTTCCCAGTTTCAGTATTAAGACAATATTCTCTAAATACCCAGAACTCACTTAAGAACTGCAGTGTTAACCAGGCATGGTAGTGCATGCCTTTAGTCCTAGAACTCCGAAGGCTGAGACAGGCAGATCTCTGTGAGTTCAAGGCCAGCCTGATCTACAAAGCAAGTCCAGGACAGCCAGGGATGTTGCACAGAGAAACCCTGTCTCAAAAAACCAAAGCGGGGAGAGGGGAAAGAACTGCAGTGATTTGTAATCCTACGTAATGTCAAGTCGTTCATGAGGAGGCTTATCTAAAATGTATGAGCAAGCCTGATTAAGCAAACCATGTCAAGCTCAGCTAACCTGAATCAAATGATTGGAGATGAATTTGCAGCAATTGTATTGTTCGTGTGCCAGTTATGACTGAAAAGAATGATTATCAAATATTTTCCAAGTTGTCTCCTAAAAAACCTCAGAGACTATTCAAGTAGTGAGAAGAGCCACTGTTGCAAGTTTTTTCCCTCTCCTCACCACAGTTGGCTTTGGGTTACCTATTACCCATGAATGCCAATGCTCCCTGCTTGATGAGGCAAATGCATAGGCTGGAGAAATAATGGTTTTAGAATACTGTTTACACCCTCCCCTTTTCTCACTTGAGATACATTTTCTTGCCCTCTTCCAATAGTCAATGTCCAGGTTCTTGTTCATCACAAAACTATTCAGCAAATTTATAAAGCTTGTGTTTCTGCATGGTTTCAGATAGAAAATATTAACTTAAACACATTTTTTAAAAGATTGTGTTCTGAAAGAAGAGAGCCATTGTTCAGCATTCTATTTTGTTTGCTGGCATAGATTCACCTCAGTAATGTGGAAATAAAAATTGGAAAAAAAAAAGAAAAAAGAAAGAGAAGAAAACATTCAACACATGAAAATACAACGATTTCGATGTTTCTGCTTAACAGGAATTCACAGAGAATTTCAAACAGTTATTTGAAAAGTAATTAGGAACTAAACAGAATAGTCTGCTGTTGAAGTGTGGCCAACTCCATACTGGTTTCTCTCACAAGCACTAGACAAGGAGACAGGCTCTGGTCCCTGCACATCTTCTGCAGTGGAGGCCT
Organism: Lophiomys imhausi; assembly: GCA_907164525.1. Classification (NCBI taxonomy): domain Eukaryota; kingdom Metazoa; phylum Chordata; class Mammalia; order Rodentia; family Muridae; genus Lophiomys; species Lophiomys imhausi. The sequence continues at coordinate 1,912,741 of CAJQZJ010034075.1, forward strand.
GATACAGGCCTCTTTCTCCACAGCAAGTGTTGAGCTAAGTAGTGCTAAGGAATGTGGGTTTATAAAACACAGCATGGAGGCTGGATGTGGGATTCATCAGAATCAAGTTTGCTAGCTGAGTTAAACAAGAAACCCCATTCATGGCTTTCTGAACCAGTTCATTTTAGAACTCTCTCACGTGCTTCTTTTTCACAAAGGGAATATAGAGTTTACAAGCACTCAGCAATTTGAAGGGGGAAAAACTGGTCTCTTGGAGAGTGTCGATTTCCTTCCCTCTCAGGAACCTCAGAGGGTCTTAGACCCTCCCACAGCCTCAGTTCACAACTTCTGGAGGCAGAAGCAGAGCAGTAACCTCCAACCCTCCCAATGATAGGGTTTTGTCAAGTTCAACAAACACTAATCTGAGTGTTAATATTCAGTGCTAAGCCACTAATCATTACTAAATAAACAAACCATTTGGGTTGTACAACTGTCAACAGGACCATAATCTGCTCCTGTAAGGATCGACTTCACACACTCACACACACACACACACACACACACGCACGCACGCACGCACGCACGCACGCCCCACACACAACTACCGAAAGGTAAGAAACTCAGCAGCACACTGCCTTGGACATTGAGCAGACAAGGCCTGCTTTGACAAAGCTCCAAGATCTTTCAGGAGAGATAATGAGTGAGAACTCCTGGATACCACAGGCCTGAGGAGAGGCCCCTGCAGTTTCTGCTCTGAGGAAAGCTGGGGGCACCTATCATTTCTTTGGCCGGCTAGGTTCCTCTTGGTCTACTCTCCCTGCTGCTCCGTATTTGAAGAAAACCATTAAGGTGAGCAGCACTCACCATGGCTTCAAAACCTGCGGCTTTTAGCAAACAGGTGAACTCAAACATGCTTGGATGCCAAGTGTCACTGTCCTATTCTCCAGTCACTTCCCAGCAATGAGACTTTCTGTATGAAATACCAAGGAGCCCGAAGTGTTGCCTGCAATCACGAGGTGCTAGTCTGAATGCTTAATTTGCTATCACTTTAAGAGTCCTCAAACACTGACATAGGACTGATAAACCCATTTCAGAGGTGACCAAATCAAAGAAGGTATAACGCCAGAAGAAACTTAAGCATATGAAGGTGAACATTCCTTGCTCTATCCCAGGACAGGGATCCTTATTAAGTCACAATATGAACAAGGGAGGAAGAATTGAGAATGACTGACTGTCTAGAGCAGCTACTTGTATTTGCACTCTGCTGAAGCAACATGGAGGATCAGAAGTCCCCTGACTAAGTGCTCAGTGATTTCATCAGATCATGGAGCCCATAGACCTGTTCTTGATGACAGAGCTCTAGAGTAAGTCTATATATATATATACTGTATATCTATACATCATTCTTTATGTCCTGATAGTAGAACCATTACTTGGTTTAAACGATGGATAGAGTGTGGCTCTCTAGTTAAAAGCCCATTTTCCAAAAAAAAGCATACTAGAATTTAATCACAGACATGACTTTCCAAAGGAAAGGTTTCTTGAGAGAATTCTTATAAATTCAAGTGTCTGACAAATCCAGTTTCAGAATTACCTTCTTCGGTGTCTGTAAACTTTTTAAGGGTGTACTAAATTTAAAGAAGCCCCCAAATCAATTAGATGTATACCAATGTAGGAATATGTTATGTGGAATCCATAGATTCATTTTGAAAATCTTCTAACTCTGTTATATCTTTAAATATATTCCTAGTATTGCTCTTCAGGCAAAAAAAAAATCAACATTAAACTTAGTGAATAGACTAAGTCATTTATTGGGCAGTAGATCAACCTCACAAAATACTATAAACTAAATAGCAAAGATAAATTTTTAATATGTTATGACTTGAAAATCCTTTATGGATAATTATAGAAGAGCTGTTCAATACTTTCATGGCTATTGTGCAGTGTTATTTGGAATCCTGAACCTCTGTGATGTGATGGTGTTGGTCGCAGTGTGTGCAGCAGGTAACTTCTGACTTCCCTCCAACTGCCAGGGGAGGCTGAGATACACCTGAACAATCCCATCATTCCTCTAACCAAGTAGGGCAGGTTTTTTTCTTTCTCATTTGCCTATGGTACTGGGGATCTGAAAGGACCATGTATGTAAGAATGGAGTCTTGGTCAATCATGTGAAACTGATGGATGTTGGCATTCAGGCCTGAATTCACTTAAATTCTAATACCAAATACAGTATAGAGGGCCTGAAACTTGTGAATGGATACTTCCTGTCTGTTCATGGCACTGAACCCCAAGGGATGCCCTAAACCATAAGTCTTACAACCACAAAATCTACTCTTCCTTTTTTCTGTTCCCTTTTCTCTTTTGGGACCTACCAGATCCTCTCTGTACACAGCTATTTCCCTGAGCTGGTGTTAGCTGAACACTTAGAAACCACAGAATTACGTTGAGAGGTTAACACGATTAAACTGTGTGGCTGTGTCATATGCAGAAAGCTTATGCTGATATTGTAAAAGCTTCAGAGGAGGAAGGAAGGTCATTTTCCTTTTTATGGCATTAGACACACAGAGTAGAAGGTGTTGGTGGATGGCAGCCACAAACTATGTGTGAAGCAATGGTACTACCAAAACTGTGATTAATTAACAGGTCTGAAAATATAAGTAGGTAAAGCCAATGCCACATTTGGCAGAGGTGAGAGTTGATCACCATAATTTGGCCTACAAGTGCAAGTTTCTTCAAGAACACCATTCCCTACTTGTCCCAGGCTGACTACTAAAAGGTTTTTTGTTGTTGTTGGGTTTTTGTTTGTTTGGTTGGTTGGTTCAGATTGACATAGGTTAAAACAGAGTGTCTGTGAGGCAGATGCAGGTCAGATAATGGATATTTATAACATTTGACATTGAAACATGTCTGATAACGTTCTCCAAAAGAACATTTTATGTTTTAAAATAATTTCCTGGATATATACAATCTCCCTTCACCTAGAACTCATGACAAAAAAAAATTTAACTTTTTATTGTATTGTAATAGAATATTCTAAAATTCTACATCAGAACTCTCTCAAAATACAACCTGTTCTCTTCTTCACACACATCAACACTGGGCTAGCACTGGAAGATAAAGGTGCCTGACATCTCCCAAATGTCTTCTTCATGGAAAAAAAAAAAAAAACATACGCCAACTGCTTATGAACACACAAAAAAAGCAGAGAATGAAGATCCATGGGTTATGTGCATGAAGAATGAACTGGTTAGTCGAGGTTTTGCTTTCTTTCTTTTTTTTCTTTCTTTCTTTCTTTCTTTCTTTCTTTCTTTCTTTCTTTCTTTCTTTCTTCCTTCCTTCCTTCCTTCCTTCCTTCCTTCCTTCCTTCTTTCTTTTAATTTAGGTCATAGGACCATTTAGCTCTACACATAATATTCTTCTGGGGAAAAATGATATACATTCATTTTTGAACTGAATTATCTTACGGTAATAAAGTGGATGTGACTGTCATTATTTTCTCGCCCTCGGGGCAAGACTTCATCTCAATTTTTCTCATATATCTTCTTTCAGCTGCGTACCTTTTTTCTACTTCTATATGATTTGCCTTTCTTAATTTCTACTTCTTCAATTACCAACAGATACATGTTTTCTTAGTTATTCCAATGAGCTATATTTAGAAGTTAGTGTGCTAGCTATGCTTCCTTAAAATACTTAAGAGCTTCAGCTCCCTAGCCTATATACAGTATTTTCTATGTTTATACCATGTGGTAATAAAAGAATTTTCAAAAATGTCTTCGAACTTGAGATTTTATGCTTTGAGTAATTTACAAGCAAGCTTTGTAACTAGTATGAAAACGATTTTGCTGCTGCAATGTAAAGGAGTCATGGTTGATGTTTAAGGGCCACAATTCTGCTTCTGTACCCCAGTGGCACGGACTAGGTGTATGGTCATTAAGTACAGAATACAAAGTCACTAAAAATCACCCTCAAGGAGATTCCCAATCAGAAAAAAAAAAAAAAAAAAAAAACCACTAAGCACAATAAATGTTCAACAACATTCTACTAGATTCTCAAAATTCTGGGGTCCTGTGCTACATGTTCTCTCATTGTCCTGCCTAGAAAAACAAGTGGCTACTTCTAATACAAAGAGTAAGTAATGACTTAGAAGTTGACTTTTATAGATCTCTCTCTATATATTTCCTGGCCAAGTATCTTTGGTTAGCAAGGAATGAGGCCAAAATATTTAAAGGATTTCATTTTTCTTTGAGCTCAGGATTTACCAGAAAGTTAGAACTAAACCAGGTTTCCAGTGGTGGGGCCAATAGTCACCCAATGTGTTAGTGGGTCCTTTCCTGGCAATCATGGCTTTGGTCTGTCTTTAGGTTAACTGATGATAATTTCCTCCCCTCACTGTTGTTATACAATTTCATTCAATCATTCATGGAGCAATACCAACACACACTACAAAACCCTACTTCTGGACAGCCTACTACATGCCAGACAATTTTCTACTTCATAAATATATTATGTGAAAAATTTGAGATATCTAATTTAAAATCAGTAATAACATCAGAGAAACATGTTATAAATTAAATATTTAATTTTTGTTCTACTTATTATTTCTTTCAAGAAACCAAATTTTGCTGATATGAAATCTATAGCAACATCATGGGTCCTGAAGATTTTATTGGGTAAGCTGCAATTTCAAAGAATTAAATAATAACATAGGTATTAATGAAGCAGAGAATTGCTAAAGGTTCATAACTTACAATTAGCAAGTGGAGGGGGGGGGGTTGATCTCTGGCATGGTGTTGCCTGTTAGTGGGACACCTTACTCTAGATGGGCTACCATGTTGGGCCCAGAGCAAGAGGAAGTTCTTAACCCTCATGTGACTGATGAACTGAGGGGGACTGATATGTTGGGCCTCCCTCACCTGAAGAGAAAGACAGGAGGGAGAGGGGGTAAAGTTTGGGAGGGTGGGACTAGGAGGGGAGGGGGGAGGAGGCTGTGATATAAATAAATATAGAAAAGAAGAGAGAGAGAGAGAGCAATTGAGGAAGGAGCCAAAGCACCTGTTTATTGAAAAATAGCATTCTGAGCTTGGGATCTCAATAAGTTAGATCTATGTCCATATTCAGTAGCAAGTTTTTCAAAACACATACAACACAGTCTGCGGCTATTCAAAGGCCTGACACCCTGTACCATGGCATGGGGCAGGCTGGAGTGTACTTGCAGGAAACGAAGCAGTAGCTGTATGAGCTTCAGGGTTTCTGTCCACTGCTAACAGCTGCACCTAGGAACACCCACTGAGTACCCAATCATGTGCAGCCTTTTAAAAAACAGGTCAATTTTCATTGAACAATTCAATAGCTAACCCCAGATCAAACTCAGAACTGTATTTCCAGTAAAATTAGAGGTAGTTCAGAGAATTTTAAAGTTGGAAGGGGCTTAAAAGATACCACTAAAACCACTTTACTCAAAACATTACTGAATGACATTCTAAATAATGTTATTCAAATCATCAGGAAGGCAACTGTAGTGATTGATTCAAATTTCTCACTTTGCATTATAAACAAAAAAACATCTGTTTAATAGCAAGCTGCAATAAAAGCATATTTTGAATGAGTTTCACATGACTTTTAAAAATCCAGCCTGAATTTACAGTAATATTCAGAAAGATATTAATAACCATTAATTACTTTGACAGTAATGTATGTGTTTCCAGAACACATACAGAATATTTGGAATATTTTTTGAAGCATTCCATAGCAAAAACAATTGCTATTTTCCTAAAGAAAAAAAAAGAGCTAATTGTCTTCTGTCCACAAGATAAAGATAGATATTATTAATTAACATGTCAGAATTAAAAATAATGAAACCATTTTAAGAGGTAAAGTAAGATGGTGGCTGGGTGAGCCCCTGCGATAGGTGCTCAGCTCGTTACAGAAACAAAGTGCCCTCACAGAGGATACATAAAGTGAGAGATGGCACTACCTTTTTGTAGAAATTATCTTTACATGTTGGCAGGTCTCACGAGGTAGTTGGCTAATTCTGCTCTTGACTGTTCTGCAGTAATAACTAGGAAGGTACTGGACTAGTGGGCTGCCTTTCTCTTCAGACATTTCCCAATCCTGCACACTAAGAAACCTCCACCAACCATGAAGACACTGGAACACCAAGACAGACATAGAACTCTAGACTGCACAGGAAAGTTTCCAGTCTGACTTCAAGTCCACATATGCCTTCTCACAGAAAGTAAGGAGTTTGTTAGAAAGGTTTTCCTTTCTTACACTTTATGGAGACAGCCACAAAACAGAAAAGGAGAACCTATTACTTACTGATTTTCCTCCAGAGGCAATATTTAAAACATTTAAGTAATATAATCTACTAAAACTTGTTTGTATTTGTATCATGTAGCACACCACTTTTCATGTTCATATAAGCCTGTGTAGACACAGAGCCATTAACACATGAAATAGAATTATTGCAAAGATATTAAAATGTTTTTATTATTTCTTAATTTACTCAAGGATATCATATGCAAGTCTAAGGAGGTTTGGACTCTAATTTGGGAACTCATTTTGAATGATCAGCAAATCAATGTATCAAGAAGTTATTATTTGATCAGATAATGTGATTTTTTTTTAAGGAAAGAAACAATGAGTTGTGTAAAGGAATATTATCTGAAAGCATCTGAACTGTATTTAGCTTATAGTATAAATTTAAAAATAAAAACAGTATGCACTTTCAAGTTATAAAACAATTAATTAATCACTCAGCCACTAACAAATGTGACTCAGATTTCACTGGCAATTATATGGTCATCCAGAGAATCAATGGCAATTAAATAGGTAATCAATAGTGTTTCCTTCTCAATGAGTAATAATGACCAAAGCCTAATACAGTTCTTCTAAACAAGCTATGGAAAATATACATGTTTTTATCAGTATACTAGGGTGAAAAGACCTGAAAATTCAGCATCAAGTTCTACTTTTGACAATGATGAAATCCAGTATGCCAGTGATCATGCCTTGGATACATCAAAGTGTTAATTATTAGAAACTAGACTTAGAAAAAGAATCCCTTGACTGAATAAGATACCCAAAGCAGGCCAATAACTAAGCAATTATTCACCCTGCTGAGCATTCAGTGTGGTGGGCCTGCCTAGCTCTCCATTTTTCTAATCTATAAATTATTTTAAATCCCTTGTTAGAAAAAAAGATTTCAATAGAATTTCAAACAATGGATTTCAAACACTCAGGTAGAAGAACATTGCTGCTGGTCATAGATACCTTTATGAACTCATGAGTTAAACCACTTCTTTGGATCACAGAGTGCTTTATAGTTTCCCAAAAGAAAGTGAATCTGTTTGAAATATGAGTATTTAGAAAGTTACCTCTCTTTTTGGAATGTAGTCAAAAGAGAGAAGAGTGGAGTGGTGGGGGTTTCTATACTAAGCAGGCTTTGAAAAATAAAAGTAGAGAAGTATTTGTTCTTATATTATCCAGTCACAAATGGAAACGATAGAACATACCCACGATTTCAGAAGCCTGGTATCGAGCCTTGGATGCTTTTCAAGTTAGTTTGCTTTGCGTCACCTGTTTTATTATGACATTCAGCCTTGTGCTAAACATAGGAGAATTTCGGATTCATGTTTTATGACACTATATTGTCATTTTTATTCCACTGGAAGTTTTTGATACCTTAAGAGTATTGGTTCAAGAGAACATAGCAAAATCAGGGAACTAACAAAGGAACTAGACTTATTGAAACCCAAGTAAAGTTTTATTTTCTCTTCAGATATGGTTGATGGTAGTGTTTGTGAAAGTGTAGACGGATACACAAATATAGAAGATTGTATACTATAAAGAAACACCCACAGATGTCACCAACTCAGTGTTCAACACTGTGGACTGGGGATGTAGCTCAGAAGGACAACATTTGAAAACTAAGTGGGAGGCTCCAGTTGATATCAGTACAACAAAAAGACTTTTATGTTTTGGTCCGCTTCTTTGAAAGTCCTCATATCAATAAAATAAAATCAAAATTGCATGCTATGTAGTTGCTACTTTTTCCTACCATAATGTCAAAACTAGTTTAATTCATCTGCATTATCAGTTCCAAAGCAACAAGTAAAAGAAGAAAAGTCCACACTTTGACTCTTATTAATACAAACTGACTGTATTCTAAAAACATCAACAAGCTCAAATTGACTCTTTGGATGAGTATATCCTCCCCCTTTATAACCTCATTTTAACAGAGATGAAATGACTTTGTTTTGGATGTAAAATAGTCTCAAAAAAAAAAAAACCCAAGGCAGAGGGAGGCAGATCTCTGTGAGTTCGAGGCCAGCCTGGTCTACAAAGTGAGTCCAGGACAGCCAGAGCTGTTATACAGAGAGACCCTGTCTCGGAAAAACAAAAACAAGCAAACAAACAAACAAAAAAACACCCCCAAAACAAAACAAAAACAAATAAAATAAATTAGACCAAAAAGTCTAAATAGTAGACCAAATAAAAAGACCAAAAAGTCCCTAACTGCCTTCTGTAGTACTCCACTGTTGTGACACACGAATCTTTCCATTAATCCTCATGAAGGCAAAACAGCACTCTCTGCTTCAAGCATCAGTTACTAATCCCCAAATGCTTATGGGAGCCTACTGCACAGGTGGCCTTGTACTAGGAGTGGATATTAGGAAAACAGCCTGAGCACCCCCCCCCCAGGTCCACGGTATCAGTGTATCTGCTGAATCAGGGTGATGGTACATCTGCAGCTAAGGAAGGTTGTGGTTACTACACAGCAACCATTTGACATCAGTGTGGAGATGGTCATCACATTTAGAAAACAAACCTTTGAAGGGATCACTGGTGAGTTAAACTCAAAGCAATGAAATGTGTCTGTTCTCTTTGTTAAAGAAAGGATGTCCCACTACCTGATAAGGATAAAGTTGCTTTTAGTTGATGTATAAAAACACAGGTGAAGTCAGGAAAATACTAAAAATAACTGAATCTAAAGAACTCTGTAAAAATTTTGATTATGTCAATGTCACAAATAATTACAAATATTGAGGCATTTCAAAATGCAAATAGAATAGTCAACAGCAAAAATAAAAACAATTTGCATATTAATTTAAATTTTTACGTTCTAACCTTATAAGTATCATTTTGTTCCTCAACCCAAGTCTTAGCAAACAAATAATGAACTTTTTTTTTTTAATTTTAAAAACTTTCGTCAAACTTCTGAGTGTTCAAGCTGATCCTTTAAAAATACTTGCTGGATGAAATTAAATGTTCAGACTTCTCATAGAAGTAACAAAATGGTGCCATTGATGGAAGAAGCTGGTTCAAGAAGTAAGGTGTCAACGTTGCATGGAATTAAGTTTGCTTTTATTATAAATTAAATGGGAATTTTGATCAGTGCTAGACAATGCATCTATCTACTGAGAACATCTAAAGAGGCCTAAACCCATTATCTTTCCAGTGGTTGTTCTTTTTTTTTTTAACTCAAAGTATTTATTCTTTTAGACTTTTAACATCTCTTCCAGAAATGAGAGGATATTACATTTCAACTATGTAACAAGAGTGTCCCCTAGGATCATTACAACATTATTTTATATGCATAAATGTTTGTCTACAAGTGAATGGGACAATTATGCCAAGAAGGCTTCTTCTGTGTTGGTTTGTAATTTGTTGAAGTCACTTTTCAGTCTAGTTACATTTGCCAGGTATGCACTCCATTCCCAGGCTTTGAGACAGATCATTATAATCCAAATTAAGCATATTAAGTGGAGACTAGTTACATTAATTATAACTCATACCTTCTCTAATTTAAGATAGCCTACATATGACTTGGCATAGTATCAATAGTTTTGGAAATTTAATTTTCATAATTAATTCAGATGTTGATTTTAGTTGACTATTATTCACACAAAAATTGCCATTTTACCTTTTACCAAAACGCTGTAAGGTGTTCTGTTGGCAATTGTCTTCTTTCAGTTGAGTTTCCATGTTTTTAAAAGAGGCAATGTAATCTGCTGCAATAAACCTAGTTCTGCATTTACTCAGAGAATAGGGCAGGGCAAGCCAGCTGCTATCTCTGTTAGTCCTCCATTTCTTCTGATCAGATTAGCCTGGATATCATAGCACTGACCTGGTCTTGATTAGAATATCAAGAATACACTTCATAAAAGCAATATGAGACTCAAGTATATTAGCCTCAAAGTTCTGAGAAACAGGCCTGGCATGTAGCAGTTTTCAGATGAGCATGCAGGGGCTGCAGGTCTAGTTTAGTGTCAGAGTAGTGCTTGGCAGACATGAGGCTCCAAGTTTCTACTCTCAGCATCAAGGAAAAAAACATAAAGAATTTTAAACGTGCTGTATGTTTACGTCATTTTTATGGGAGCAAAACCCAAACCTAAGCAATGACAAATGTAGTTCTAAATGACTCAGGGCTTACATCTAAAATATTTCTTTGAAATTCATATGGTAATAAAAATAATGAGGATTTTGACTTCCAAAGGATGCCCATGACAATTCTTGGATAAAGTAACATCATTTATACTATCCAACCATTGTCAGGTCAGTGATAAAAATTTTGTTCGTAAGCATTTTACTTAATGTACAAACATGTTCTCTCACATCACCTAAGCTATTCAGCATTAAAATCAAAACATCATAATGTTTTGGCTCCAAAAATTCAAGATTTCCCTCTCTTTCAACCTTTTGATGTGTTACAATGAAAAACTGTTATTTTCCATTAAACTGTAAGGACTCTAATCCTTTGCAAAAATATCAATAAAATACATACTCTATTTGTCCAGTCTGCTCTACTCTCTGTCTCTCTCTATGTCTCTGTGTCTCCCTGTCTCTGTGTCTGTCTTGCTGTTCTCTCTCTCTTGCACACACTCACACACACGCACACACACACATGCACACACACACACACACGCACACACACACACACACACACACACGCACACACACACACGCACACACACACACACACGCACACGCACACACGCACACACGCACACACACACACACACACACACACACACAC
>CAJQZJ010034075.1:1923767-1926267 GCA_907164525.1 Lophiomys imhausi
TTTATACCATTTTTCTGTAAGTGTCATGTATTTCAAACAGTGTTGTAGGAAGAGTTATTGCCCGGGACTCACCGCATTCCTTATGGAATCTGGGGAATGTGGAGCAATGTGAAAATGGTATTGAGAACACATGCTTAGTGCTTCAGGCTTTGGACCTGATCATGAGCTTTGATATACTCAAATGTTCAATGTATTCCACTGAAATGGATTCCCTAACGATCTTTTTATTAGAGTTTTCTTAGAATTATATTTATCCAAAACCAACCAGTTCTCTTGCCTGCTCTAGATAAATTGAAATGATATTCTATGGTTTAAGCAGAGCCTATTAATTTATGTTTTCAGACAGAAGACTGTGAATAGTTGTATTAAGCTTTGCTTTCCAACTCTGCATCTGAAGCCTAGGACTAATTTTAATCATTTTTGGGGGAAATCAGAAAATGGTGAAACAGTGATAAGTTCAGCTACTTGAACTAACTAGAAAATCTCCCACTCAGTGTTCATGGCGCAATATGTGAAGACAAATGCGCAAAACATCTAGTAAACTACCATATGTTAAAGTTACATATGTACAATAGAAAGATACTTTAATTATTAACCAAATGATTACATTGTAATATCAGTAAATAATTTATGCTATAGTTAACTATTATAAACAATTCATGAATAGACACAAGAACAGGGGTCATTAGCATACAAGGATCATTCTGATCTTCTCTCACCCTCCTTCCTCTGGCAGAAAGAAAACATTTTTATGGGAGGAGACTTCGATCAGAACGTAACTTGAATAAATTAATAAAACAAAGAAAACATTTTTAATTGCAGGTCAAGTTCAAAGCCTCTTCCAGTTTCCCACATCACAGACCTGTTTTCTTTTCTCCTGACCATCTCTCTTAGAGTGTACTGCGGACTGCTTCTGTGATTTGTATCGTGTAACTTAAAATTGTCAGGATTCAATAACTGAAAGGGAAGAAAAGTTTAGGGTTTGGTATTAAAACTCTTACTGAGACAAATACATGGTTTCAGAAATATATTTAGCAGCACTTCCAAGAACAATAAAAGAGGTAGTTCTGAGAATCTCTTAAAGGCTGGCCCATTATAACTTTGAAAAAGGAAGTTTCCTCACCACAAACCAAATACATTCCTCTAAATGTACACTGTCTCATAAATTACACAAATGTTCTCTGTCATGTACCACTAGCTGCCACACCTCAGACAGAAAAAGAAAGAATGAGGCAGGAACACAGAGTGAAAAAAAATAAAGAGAGAGCAAAAAGAAAAGAGAGAAGAAGGAAAAAAGAAGGAAGTGGAGAGGGAAGGAAAGGAAAGGAGAGAGGTGAAAGAAAGAATGGAGAAATGAAGGGAAGGAGGCTAAGCTATCTGCCTTCATGTTACCACTTTGCACTTTTACAGTCTCTCTATAGGAGCTGATGTGCCCAGTCGCCTGTCTTACTTTGAACTGTATCCTGGAGCTAATGCTTGCTATGCTATCAAAGGACAGCTCTGCTCAGATCAATGCAAACAAGCCCCTGGGGACAAGTGCTCTTGTAAATCAACAGGAACCTACCCTTGGATCCCCACCAGTTTGCAGGGCCCTGAAGAAGTCTTTTCACTGTTTTTTCCCTCAAAGGCAACAGTTTGTCATATCTGGGCTTATGAACAAAGGTTTAAAGTTCCAACTGCCCATTGTCCCTTCTGTTTGGCCCGTTAGCATTTTGCAAATGCAGAGCTCTAGCTAATGAGAAAGGTGGCAGCCTTGGCTAGAAGGTGAGGATTTCTGCTTACCAAAGGTGGATGAGTGGGTTTTTGAGCCTACTACCAAAGGAAGAGAAAGGACAGCAAAGCCTCCTTTGGATGGGAAATTCTACTCTTCATAAAGGTGTCATTGGGAGCCATGGGGGACTGAAGAGATGTGACTGTCTTACCTCACATCATAGTCAAAACTAAATCAGTTGGAGGATGAAATATTCCAAAGTGAAAAGTAAACGTACTACAGTATAAAGTGCTTTAGTCTCACAGTGTGGCAGGCCTTCCCAAGCATTATGCAGAGCTCTACACAGTTGTGTTGCTTTTCTAAGACCACGTGTTGGATCTACATTGACAACAGTGCACACTGGCTTTATGAGAACTTTTGAATCACCAGCCTGAAACTCTGGTCAGCCTATGGGGAACAACATCCCAGAGTACAGAGGCAGTGTCTTCTTGAACCCCAGGAAGACATGGGTGACCTAGCAAGGGCATCCTGGTCAGCCCTTAGAAGGCTTAAAGTAACTGCAGAGTGACCACAAACAACCTGAACTCATCAACAGTTCTCCTGCTAGGCATCTCATAGCAGTTAGTGAAAACGAGTAATTTTAAGAGTTCCCCAAAACCAATACCCACCAAATTATCTTGACACAATTATACAGAGGCGATGAGGTGAACCCTGAGTAAAATGTCTGAGACTGAAGTTCCTCTACGCTGACTTTTCAATGTCCCTCGAACCGAAGTTCTGTGATTATCA
>CAJQZJ010034075.1:1931267-1958694 GCA_907164525.1 Lophiomys imhausi
TTTTAAGGAGAACCGTCTAGATGTCTGTAGCAAGTGAGTTGGACACACTGGGTCCATGTGTCCCAACCCTTTCTGATTTCCTTTGGTCTCCCACAGTTCTGCTTTTTTCCTACACACAGACGAGTTTAAAAACACATGTGTTCTTTGACAGTGCTCTCTGTCAGTACAGCTCTTGCCCACTTAATGGACATACTACCTTGAAAACTTCTCTCAGGTGGTATGACCACTGTTTCTATAATCAGCGACCCAGTGTTTCATTATGGATTTGTCACATCAGGCTCTACGACATTACTTATCTTAACTTTTCCCCTGCTCCTCTCTCTCCAACTCCCAAGTCTGTTACTGTTCTTGATATTAACACTTTGTGTGATGATGAAAACATATATAGAAAATGTTTTTTAGTACCAGGACCATGTTTGAAGCAATCATCATACTACATAACCAGTCTCCTTGGTAACATCATCAATCAGAAAATTCCAGTATCCCCATGTCATTAGTAAGGAAACCAAGTCTCATTCCTCTGGCTTAATAGCAAGCTATCAACTGCATTTTGCTTACCATCCCTCACATTTTATGTTATTAATGATAAAAAACAATTCTAAAGACTCAGAATCAACCTAGATTAGCGAGAGATCATCTCTCCAGATGAGAGGGAAAAAATATCTAATTGAAAAATGCAAAAGGATATTTATGCTGCGTATTCTTCTCCTTTGTTGACTGTACCTAAAATCTTCCATAAAGCTGTATCTTTTTGGATTTACTGAGAAATGAGTCAGCAAAGATTACAGGAAATCACCAAGAGATTATACAGTAAGAACGATAAATTGTCAACAATGCAAAAATAGAAGCTGAAACAAGAAGCTTTTTTTCTTTTTTCAGAATTGCAAACCAAATCCGTGTTGGAGTGTGAAAGTGTCTACCTATGCATGAAAACATGCTATGAAATGACTGGTTCGAGGTTTTAGCCATGATGAGTCCCCCCACTTCTAAATAATCAGTGAGGGTCACTGGTGATAGTTGTAACCCAAGCCATTGGTACTGATGGCTGTGGTGGAAGCATTTGATGAAAAGATCTCATGAGCGGCAGTACCCACAGCCAGTTCATGTAGCCCGCGTGAAGAGACCTGCATTGCAGCTCTAAAAGATTAAGTTCAGTAATAGTTTAGTAATTACCTGGCATTTCCTGTCTTTGATGGTCTCCCTTTCTGAAATTTCCTCTACCCCAACATTTAAATAAAAATTTAAAAATGTTTATGTGCAAAAATCCCCTCCCTTCCCCTACCTCATAGTCTCTCACCACTAGTGAAACCCCACCTGGCCTTTGTTCTTTGTCAGCTTCATAGTTAGAAGCCAAATGACCGGAGAAGGCCAACATCACTTTGGATAAAATGCACCCCTTGCTTTTGGTTGTTTCACACTGTATACTAGATTTGTCATACAAATCTAGAACACCAGATCTCGAGTCTGGAATTACCACCCTTTGGACATCACTGGGGAAGGGGAAGGTAGAGCAAGAGAGAGGAAGATCCTCATGTGACAATCTTCTGCCTGTGCCTTGCAGAGCAGCTCAAGAATCCTAGCTCAGCAACAGTGGGCTAATAGCCAATCTATTCTTCTAGTCCACAGGATCTATTTAATGTTCTTATTTCAGGTTTCTTTTAAGTTTTGCTTCAACATTTGCTCTCAGTTTCATTGATTCAAAATCTTGCTTGAATGAATACTTGTCCTGAACAAGAGTATAGTAGGCAGCCCCAGGCAGCAATAGTTCAACATCTCCAGTATGTCTCCAAGCCCAGAAAATATCTGTCCTGCTTCCAATGGATCCTCTTCAAGTGGAGGAAAAGGATTTTTGTCAAAATCTAAATCTGAGTCAAGGAGAAAGGTATTAGCAACGATTTCAATGTAATCTCCTGGCCTCTGTCATGTTGCATTTCATTCTCTCTTTCTGTTCTGGTCCAGTCATACACATCCCCTCCACTTCACCTCACTCCACCACAGGTCTTTTCTGATCTTCCATTGATGTAAATATTCTCACCAAATGTCTTGAGAAAATTGAGAGATTTCATTTAAGACAAAGGTATTCTTCGTTAAGGTTCAAAGTTAACAAGAAGGGCTGGGGCTACATCTCATTGGCTCAATGCTTGTCTGGTATATGTAAGGCTCTGGGTTCAATTTCTAATACTTAAGCCAAAATCAAGAAGGTACTAGTTGGCAATTAAAAAGCCATATAATGAGAGGAAGTGGATAATGGCAAGGATGGTTAGCAAAGGTGAAAAGGAAGAGGGACTCCATAGCTCAGAGATTAGGGAGTTCTTCCTTCTTGGGGACTCAGAGAATGCACATAACCATCCCAAAGAGATGGAGAAAACAGGAGAAATAAATCAGCTTCTAGAGTAAATATTAAAACTGGGTGCAAGTGGTTGCTTGAGGAAAAAAAAATACTCAGGAAAGCATAAAAATTAGGCCAGGTCATAAAAATGTGGCTGGGTACACACCTTTAATCCCAACACTTTTGGTGGCAGAGGCAGGTAGATTTTTGTGAG
This sequence comes from Lophiomys imhausi, assembly GCA_907164525.1. Taxonomy (NCBI): domain Eukaryota; kingdom Metazoa; phylum Chordata; class Mammalia; order Rodentia; family Muridae; genus Lophiomys; species Lophiomys imhausi. The sequence continues at coordinate 1,933,811 of CAJQZJ010034075.1, forward strand.
TTCAAGCTCAGCTGCTCTACATAGTGGGATCTGGGACAGTCAGGGTTACATAGTGAGAATTCTGTCCAAAAAAGAAAAAGAAGATGAGGAGGAGAGGAGAAAGGGAAGGAGGAGGAGAAAAGAAAAACAAATAGGAAAGAAAGAAAAAAGAAAAAGAAGCAAAATGATTTCATAATTAGGGCTTTGGCAAATAAATATGGATTGAGTTCAGAGGCTCCATAAGAATGAAGAAAATGGCTTCTATTGAAGCTTTGTAGGATGACTTTGCTAAAGGATAACTGGTCGCTGCTCTGCCTATGGTTATTGTGGGCAGATATTCTTCTCCATTAAAAAAAAAAAATCAAGAACGGGTGCTGTTTTATCTTTGCTAAGTGGTTGAAACGACCACAAAACTCCTCAGTCTATTACACTTGACTAGGCAAGTCAAGTCCAGATCCAGATATTCATGTTTCCCGAACTATTACAAGATCAATTTGCAACAGAGAAGGGGTGTGAGAGAAAAGATCAAGTATAAAGTCATAGAATCAAAGAAAAACAATCTGATCTAGCAAGTTTTATGTCAAAGTTTTTTTTTCTGGTAACATATTAACTTTTCTAAACAATTTGATATAGAGTCTTTAAAAGGAATTAAAACCATATGCATCTTTCAAAGTGAGAGTGGGAGAGTTAGAAATATAGACTCTATTTTTATATCCACTGGTTTTGAGTACAAATAAGCTTTACAGATTGTTGAGAAAGGCATTGTTTTTATTAAGAAGCATATTTTAACTGATATTAATTACAGGTCTTTAGCTACTGACAGCAGGTCCATCCTCCAGTTGAACGACCTAAAAAATCAGCATTCAGAATCTGTAAGGATGTCAAATTAGACACACAACAGAGCACATAGAAAAGAGAGGATTTGCTTGCTAACTGATCCCATGAAGGCAAATACCAAGTTTAAAGCCCAGCAAATCAAATGCCAATAACTGGTTATGTGTGTGATTCTCATCTAGGAGGGAAATTTACAAAACCATTCCACTGCAAAACGCCAAGTGTTGGCCAGACATTTCTGACTAAGGATGGGTTACTTGATTAAGGATACATCATTTACTGCCAGTATAGCTTTAGACTACATCTCAACTCTGAAAGAGCATTCCAATTTTGTGTTTCTAAACATTATCACTTTGAAGGACATAAGAGCAATGCCTACAGGCATATTTAAGTAAAGCAAAAGAGCCCTAATCCTTTGGGCTATGATGATGCATGCCAGCGCCTCACATTCCTGGAGGACCAACACTGTGCTGAATATACTAGAAAATAAAAGCTTTTGGAAATGATATAGGTTTCAAGTCCTCTGACTAATTCCACTGGGGTCATTCAAGAGCCTGGATGAGGGGAGGTGGGGGCAAGAAAGTAAAGGAGCCAGATATCACTGCTGTTGTAATTACTATGCTCCCTATGGTATGAAATGCTGAAAATGAATGTTTCCTCTCTTACAAGGATATAGACCTTTCTTGCTTGCAAAGCTATTAGCATATATAATGCACTTGTCTGGAAATCATGACTTCTCTGTCATTCTTGGGAGACCTTTAGGGACCTGGGTTATTGTATAGTCCTGAATTATAGCCACCGCATAATTTGTAGTCCTCCAGTTTTCCAGCTTATTTCAAAGGATCAATTTCTCCAGTAGTTAATGGCTCAGTTTCCTCAACAAATTAAAGTGTTTATATTATCTTAATTCTGTACAAAATTTTTGTAAACTTGCAACTGGAAAAAAACATATTAAAGGTACTTGATCTATGTCAGTATCTTTAAAGACTTGATAGTTTAAAACCAAATTCTAGAAATTGATTAACACTACTTTCAACACAAATAAAGAAGTCTCTCAGAAGTCAAAATACAGGCAAGCCTCTTGACCAGCTTACATGATCCTAAAGCACACAAAGTCACAAGAAAATAAATGACACTAATTTGTACCTTCTGTACAAAGATATTTCCGCCCTTATTTCAGAGGCAGAAATTGTACCTTAGCAGAGTCCATGCTTTTTTTGTCTTCTGATTTCAGTTCTTTCCTCCCCAAAAGTGGAATAAAAGAAGAAATGCTACCTCCCTTATTTCGTTTTATTTCAACCAATGTCAATTTAACATATTTTAAATAGTCTGTATAATTTTTTTAAATGAAAGGACCATTCTGATGTTAATTTGGATCAATCTTCCAAACATATGATTCTGGGTTTTTAAAAGGGGCCCACTTGAGGGGGCTTTTTAAAAGTGAACAAAAAAGCACCCGAGGTTGTCCAAATCACATTTAACCTACTTACATGAAAAAGGAACTGCTTTGGTTAAGAATAACTTGCACACACGCTCAGGTTCAAGCAAAACAGGCCAGCATATTAGTGAGGAAATGAGACAGCCAATGACAGCTCCTTTGGCATGAGTAGAAGAATACCATGTTTATTTAAAATCGTTGGCACAAATTCTCATTTCAATTAAATTACATTTACTAAAATAACATTTTCATAATTAAAAACATGCAAAAAATCATTTTCCCCAAAGTGCTAGCAAAAAAAAAAAAAATCATCACAGTAGCTTAAAATGGGCAAAGGGGTAAGATAATTGGTAAGAACAAATGTGACTAATTTGGGTTACAGTTGCACATTAGTTCAGTGTTTTTCAGTGATTCAGAAGTCATTATTATCCTCCGTTGCTAAGTAAAGTTAATACAAATAGGAACCAAGTTTTGTTATTAGTGCTTTCTTACAGGAAGTAACAGTGTGAGCTCATATCTTGTGTTCTTATTGCTAGTCTATTACAATCGTAGAATACTGTTTTAGGTGAGATTTAAACAACTTGATCTGACCTATTCCTCTTACAAATGAGGGAACTGAGACCCAGAAATTTAAATGCCTTGTTCTTAATCATTTACTGATTAGAACCAGTCCTGGCACTGAGAGGCCTCTACCGCACAACTCTGGCAGCGTGGAAATAGTCATTAGCTCATAGAAATCAGAAGAAAATCAACAAAAGAGTGCACCATCTTTGTGAATTATGGTGGAAATGAAATTCCATTTCAAGTTCAGGTTCCACTTTTCGCCTTCTAGCCTCATCCTGAGAGCTCACATGTGAGCCAAAATTCACATTCCAATGGGAACAAAGATTATCCAATAAAAAGGTTAAGTCTCACACATGGATAAAGCCAATAAAAGTGAGTAACACGTCCAGATTTACTAATGACAATTTGAAGGAGAGAAAAATTTTCCATGAATAAAACAAGTCCGATGGCAAATGCTGAATTCTTCCAGGTAGACAAAGAATTGTGAAACCAGTCCAGTGTTCAAGCCATTAGGAAAAGTACACAGGAAAAGAGGAGGAACATTTAAATGAGGAGGGAAAGTATACCAAACCACAAGGAAAACAGACCCACCCCTTCCTTCTTGGATACTACTGAATGCCAGTCTTGTGAAGAGAGCAGAGCATCGTATGACCTACTAGTGCCAAATAAAGTTTCCATCATTCAGAAATGACTTACAATAGTTTTATACATGTGCAGCTGAAAAGCTTAATGAACAAAATACGTCATGGTGAAGCCTAGGCAAGCTGTACAAAAGGAACAGTAGAGAGCTTTCATTAGCTCCCTTCTCCATTGTGAGGTCATATTAAAGTACAAACGGGTGAACCCACCACACAACAGTTGCTTGTTCGAACAGATCAACAACAGATTAGATGTTCTTGCAATCTCAACTAGCTGCACCACACACACCCACACAAAAATAATCAAATAACAATTACATGCTGAATCCCACAATGCTGAATATTTGTAGCAATGACTAAAATAAAGAGCCACTATCCTTTACGAATCATGGAGTGGCTGCCTCCTCTGCTTCCCAGTATATATGTCTTACAGCACTTTAAATATAGTTCACAAATTCTTTGAACTGAGAAGCTTCCCTAAGGTTTTTCGATAAAAATCCTTAATTTTTGCTGCCCTGTGTAGTGTTCAATTGAACTACAGTATGAAGGCCATTTAAACTCAGAGGGCCTTGGCTACTGTTAGGAAAAAAAGCAAACAAAATTTCTCCCCAAGAGTCTAATTTGCAAATTAATTTCCTTGTTCACTGTCAGTTATTTGCAACTTACAAGCTGGAGGGTCAACCTCATTATGAACAAAAGCTTATTATGACTAAAATCCAATAAAATCCAACATTAATTTTAAAAAGTACTCAACATTTCATATGATCCAAACCAGTAAACATATCAACATTATACTAAGTGTGTTTCACAGAACACTAATGTGTTTGGGGTTATTAATATGGATATTAAGGTGAAGGAATGGAGCTTTGGCAATTATTTAGGTGGGTACCAAAATACAAAAGGCCTTCTTGTCAGGCCTTTGTGACTTTTAATCCCACTGCAAACCCAGAAGTGGGAAGTGGCAAAAAGGGAGTAATGGTATCACCTTTTAACTTTGACATAAATTGAAAACACAGAAAAACAAAATTTCTAGAATACAATATAATCTGTATTTAAAAAAAAACAAAGATTGACTCTAACAATTAGCCCAATTTAAACCCCAACAATGGGTTGAGGTGTGGCTCAGTGGTAAAAACACTTGGCTAGCATGCTCTGTGCAAAGCCTTGAACTTCCATGGCAAAACAAACAAATAAAAGTTTTAAAACTCACTATAATAATAAGCATAGCACATGACTATTTGAAAACCCATTCCTTTGTTGCTTGCATGTCCTTGAACCATGACACAAATAGTTTCAGAGAAGTGAGCTGGCCCAAAGCTGCTCAGCTAAATGGCTGAGACAGGCCATCATGTCAAGATCCTGCTTCCTTCCATTAGCTACAATAGCTTTTTCACTCATGATTAGACCAGTGGCAAAAATAAAATAAAATAAAATTAAAAATTAAAAGACACCTGCTTTCCTATTAATTTGCACTTCCATGTTTTTCATGAATCTTTCTCTGATCAAAATGATATTATGTTCCTTTACTTTCCAAGATTATAAAAGTCTTACCTATCATTCCAGTTCTGGTATTAAATATGTGGTTATAGTAATTATGACATAGAAAAGTAAGTAACCCAATCATGAGATTTAATCAATCACTTGTGAATATTAGATGATCATAGAGTGTGTTTATGATTCTAAAAGCTCTTATGACTATAGTGGGTTTTAAAACTTCTATTGGTTTATTTTGCCATGGGTGGAGTCAAGTTCAAGGGTTTGCACATAAGCATACTAGGCAAGTGTTTACAAAAGTACTTCATTCCTTCACATTTAACATTCATATAGTCCTTTCTTCCTTCTTTTGTTTGTTTATTTACTAAATACTAGAGGGCAAACATTGTGTATGTCAGTCAAACACTCTACTGTTGAGGTCCTTGTAATATCTTTGTATATTTTAGAAAAAATATAAAGAAACATGCTAATATTTTTAATACTCCCACACAAATATTTTTAATATTCTTTGCTTAATTTTTTTGAGTGAACATTCAAGGTAATGGTTTAGTTGTATCATTTTTACATATCCAATTCCTTATACTTTGTTCTCATTCATTTCCTCATGCTGAACAACAAAGAATTTTCTGTTTCTACACAGTAGTGAGAATTGACACAGCAAAGCATCGTTGGCTTCAGACTTTTATCATTTTCTCATGGGAGAGGAAGTCTTGTAAAAGAAGAGATGACAGATGAAAAAGGAAAGGAGGACCAAGGGAAGAGGGGGAAGATGAAGAGTAGAAGGAGGAAGTACAAAAGAAAGGAAAAGGAAAGAAGGATGCTGCTGCTGACGATCATCATGATCATGATGATGATGATAAGGAGGAGGAGTGGAGCCACAAGGAAGAAAACATTTACAAAGATCTACTGCATGATACGCATTCTAGATGTCATTAGTTTTGATTCATTTACACACTCTATCTTCTCGGAAAGATCTACCTTTTAAAGAGGAAAAAAACGAAGGTATGAGCAGGTGAAGCAACTTTCTACCATCATATAAATATTTGCACTTAGTCACACTCCCAGCCAGGAAGACTGGGAAACATGGACTTACAACCTCAACACTACACTACTGCCTTCCGCAAAGTGAAAAGTCACACAGAATACCTATGAACCAAGTGGAGGTACATGAAGAGGCTACTGTAGGGTTTATGAGGCATGTGGATGTTCTTCTCGGAAAGCAGGATGTGAAAGAGTTAGGAGGATGATCTAAGTGAAGCATGGAGAGGGCACTGCGTGTATGAATTCAGAGTGTGAGGTCACACATAAAGGCTCCAGCACATTCTTCTTGCCATAGGAGCTCCAGAGAAGCTGAAGTCAGGCCAGGAGGGCCTGCATGCCTGGAAATGAACTCAGTGACAAGAGGACTGTACATCTGTGAGACCCAGTGCAAAACAGCAGGGTAGTTTGAAGTGTCAGAAGCAAAAAAAAAAAAAAAAAACAATCAGGAGTGGCTAGTGAGATAGAAAATTGTTCACTAACAAGGAATTGTTAATGGGTTTGTTTGTTGTTTTTGTTTTTCGCTTTTTTATTAATTTGAGACAGGGTTGTCTCAAACTCACCACATAGCTGAAGATGGTCTAGAACTCTTTGATCCCCCTGTCTCAGCCTCTGAGCACTAGGACTACATGTCTCTGACATTGGGCCCAGTTAGTCTGTTGGTTTAAGGAGATGTTAAAAGTTGAATGACTAGAATCCTTCCTAGGGCCTGGCTTGGGTTAATTGTGGATGGATGTAACTCTCCACATTAAGGACTACAGTGAAGAAGCCAGCAGGACTGGAGGAAGGTGCTATGTTTGAATTTTGTGTTTTAAGATACAGAACATTCAGTTGCAGGTGCCTATCGACTATGGAGCTTTAGAAATGACATTACAGATGGAATTTTAGAAGCACTAGTTATACACAAAGGTTGAAGCTACCTGTTTGGGAACAATCACCATGGAAAATAACATAGTTTCAGAAAAGAAACCAAAAAGTGAGCCCCAAGGAAGGCTGACACCTTAGAACAATAATTCAGCACCACACAGTTTACAAATTATTCATATTTCAGCTTCAGAGAGACCCAGAATAGATCATGATTTTGAGCCAAATAGGATTGGTTCACTGAGCTAAAGGGTCCACCAAAGATGAGGAAATTGGGAAGAAAAATGTAGGAAGATGTAAGACACATCTACAGTGAAAGGCACATTGGATAAATTCCAGCAGGGAAGGGCTCCAAAGGCAGAGTAATTGGTGCATTTGGTGACACGGAAGATTGATGACCTCTGAGAATGAAAGGGGCCAAAAATTCTGTAGGGCAAAGGACGGTCAACCAGGTAAAGGCATAGCTTCATGAACATTTGACCTTTCTAGTGCTTGGAGAGAGCTGGAAACAAAAAGAAAAAGAAAAAAAAAAAAAGAAACAGGAGAGTTCAGGAGTCAGCTCAGTTCCTGTGCCTGTATTTTCAAGATTAAAGGGGCAGGCACATGTCAGTAGGTACTGAGAGAAAAGAACACGCAGAGACCAAAGTTGGAAACACAGGCAAGAGCACACTGGCAGACTGACTGAAGTTCCCACCGATGAGAAAAGTGGCTTCCTGCTTCTGTGGTAAAAATGACAACCAAAAACACTTAGGGAGGAAATCCCAATCACAGCCTATCACAGACAAACGGCAGGGCAGCAGCTCTGGCTAGGCAGGTGCATAGAGCAGGAGCTACACCAGAGACCTTGGAGGGATGCTTACATGTCGGGCTTACATTCAACTTCCTTTCTTACACCTACACACCTCCGGAGGTCACCTGACCAGAGGTGGGGTCACCGCACAGTGGACTGTGCCCTTCCACATCAGTAATCAATCAAAGAAAAAAAAAGTGTCTGGTCTGTTCACATAGTAGCATGTTGAAGGATCTGCTGGGAAACGATGGGGTGAGTGGAGCAGTAAATTTTGGAAAGTGATAAAAATGTGCAGTTAATCTTGAGGGGAATAGGAGATGCTGTTGATGCTGTCACATACTTGTGTACTAGGCAAAGGTTTTAAAACCGTATAAGAATAATTGACAAATGGTTCTTTCTCTTATAACTATAAATACGAAACAACAGAAATAAATAGGCCACAATTATGAGAGTTATATGGCTTAGCATACATTCCCAATGTCCAGTCCATATGTATTTGCCACCTGACTTCAACATTCTACTATCTCACCATCTCCATGAGTTTGAAGTTCTATATCTAACTCAGCTTTCATACTAACTTGCATCACAATTTTAAATACATCTTCTTAGATCATTTATTTCTGTTGTTTTGTATTGTATTTATAGTTATAAGAGAAAGAACCATTTGTTGGACTGAAAGAGAGAGCTGTTAGGGGGAAAAAGAAATACCTTAAACTAAAAAAAAAAAAAAAACGATAGAGAATGGGGGGTTGAGGGGGAAGAGGGTGGAAGGGTGGGACTGGAGGGGGGAGTAGGGAGGGGATTGTGATTGAGATGTAACTTGAAGAAATAAAAAATAAATTTAAAAAAAAAAGAAAAATTAACTGCCAAAAAAGCTAGAACATATTTCAACATAGAAAACTGTTCCTGATCTCCCACCTGAGCTATAGCTACACATGGGAAGCATTATCAAATACCTACCAATTTTAATTTGTTAGAAACATGCATACAATCATACATACATGTATATACACATATGTGTATATATGGATATATTTCCATGTATATGTATATATACAAATGCACATAATTAGCATATGTGATATATACATATGTATACATACAAATATATGTGTATATATATACATATATATACACACATATATGTGTGTGTGTTTAGCCTTTGTTCCCTTTCAGTGATTATGGTGAAAGTCCACAGATATGAAGATAGTTTGAGGTAAGGCAAATTGAATGTCTAATCCACTGGTATTCCACATAAAGGAGGGAAGGAACAGGGAAGAGAGGAGCTCCCTGGAGCACATAGAAAATCTCAGAGAAGCAGCATTGTGCACTCCTGAGTGAGAGCACCCTCCCTCAGTTTCTGTGTGCTGTGAGACACAAGTCAGCTGCTTAGCTCTCTTCCGAACCAAACACTTTGCAAAGCTTCCTGTGGAACACTGCAGTCGGGTGCCTTTCTCCCCCCAGAGAAAACATGCCCCTCTCTCAATTAACTGCTCAGTTATCAAGTTCCACTAGCAGCTGGCTTTAGCTCTGCTTTAATTGAAAAGATGCTGCAGCTGTAAGAAAGGGGTATTAAGAAGCTGTTGAGAATATCCAGGAAAACAAGTGATTAAGATTAGAGAGACAGACTGAAGTCCCTCAATAGGAGAGAGCCAAACTTACACGTACATTTTAAACTAGAGCAACAAAAATGAAAACGTGAAAAGATGTGTGAGCAAGGACCTATGAGATGTATCCGGGGGTGGGCTGTGACAGAGTGTAGAGAGGCTTGCTGCCCAGCCATCAGCCAGAGAGTGGTGTAGATCTGCAAATGGATTCACTCAAATCATTTACTTTGTCATGCTGTGATCCAGTTCTGCAGAACTGGATTTATGGCCTATGAAGACCAATCTGGATAATTTAGGAATTTAAAACTCCATTTGCTCTGAAAATTTTCCTTTTTAATTTTTAAAAAAATTTCCTGTGACACATTCATATGGAGTAGGGCAAATACTCAAATAATGTCGTGATGTGATTAAAAATTAAAATCAGTAAGTAAAAAAAGAGTGCTTTAACGTTTTATAAATTACTTAGTGGCTAGAGTTTCCTCTGGGTTTTTGGATGCTTTCTTTAACCCAGTCCTAGCAAGTGTCAGATTACCAGATAGATGTTCAGGTAGATGTTTGCTGAGTTGAAGTCCATTGTAATTTGAGGACCCATTTTTTTCTTTTTCTTGTAACTGCATGAACAAATAGATCTGTATACTGTCCAAAACTAAAAGTAAGAATTCTGTATTGCTAGTCAATGCAAGAATGACTGTTAGGATTATATCCTTCCTGACTGGCAAATCATACTAATAAAGATTTTTAAAAGAAGATACAATGATGTCACTTCATACATTGCCCCTCTGAGTCTCTTTTTCCTTTCTAAGCATCTAGTAGAGGTTGCTACTGATGGACTCTAGGAAATCAATACTGTCAACTAAGAGAAAAAAAAAAGAGAAAGAAACAAAACAAGACAGGAAGGGATCCAGTTAGTATTAAGGGTTGTAGAAGATGACACTTAAGGGCCGGGGCTACAACTCAGAGGTAGAGCATGTGTCTAACACACAAGGTTCTGAGTTCAATCCCCAGTACTGAAAGGCCTGTGAGAGAATGATAGACACAAATTATGCTGATCATTAGCAAATAGCTCAGGGACTTGCCGCTTACCCTATCACTCTGCACAGAGCTTCGAAGGTACACAGGACAGAAACGTGACTACCTTTCCTAGCTATAGTGTACTAGATCTGAAAACATGACAGAGCCCTTTTGCCATTTCCCACTTAACATTATTTGCAATTCTTCCATTTTTAATATCACAGTTTTGTCAAGTGCCCAGGTTTAATAACTGTTTAAACAGTAAAAAAAAAAAAAAAAATCTATTACTGAAAACAACTAAAAGGTTGTAGTCATTCTATTTTCTGCTCACATTTTCATTAAAATATTTACTATTACTTTTTCACTTGTCACTTATTTAACTCCATTGTTGAACTCAAATACATGTATTTATAATACCAGGTATTTATGTAATTGTGTTAACCTACACTAAAACCTTGAGTGGGCAGCTACTTGAACATATTACGAATGAGTTAACTCACCTGTCATGGCTCACTTCTAAATGCTTGAGAAGATTATGACTACTGTGAAACTAAAGACAAATGTTTCCCTTGACAGCATACATTGTCCATCTTTTTACTTCATTTTATGTTGTTTTACTTTATTTAATTTTTATGGCATGCTGGAGATGGAGCCTGGGTCCATTACATGCAAGCATACTCAGAAAAAAATTGTTTCTCAAACATAAAGAGGCTGTTGAGTCATACCCCAGTCCTGTGCATAGTTTTAAACGGCACTTATCCCAGCATAGCGACAAACTGGAATCCAGTTCTGAACTAAAACTTCCAATGCCCAAAGCCTTCAAAGTGACACCTGGAAACATGTACAGCTTTCTGGTACTCTTTACCGTTTTAGAAGAAGTTTGAAACATCTTGGGCATCAGCCTTATGTGCACTTTGCTAAGAATCTACAACCATTGCGAACTTGCATCTATCAAATGTGTGCTTTGCCATAGAAACCTTGAGAAAAAGCTGAAGTCAAAAAGGGAAAGGAAAGAAAAGGACTATAACAGCAATGCCATATACCCCCCCCAAAATTTTTTTTTGGCAAAACCACATGAAATACATTGCTTGAAATCAAGTAACTAGTAAGGTTCATGGGGCACCTGATCATGATCATCAACTTTACAGTCCACTTTGTAACACAAATATTAGGATATTATTCTACTCTGAGTTTTTCTATCACAACATTATAGTTCCTCAGATATTATTAGTGGATACTGTCCTGCAAAATCCCTCAGCTGGAGAACAGTAATGGTCTCCACAAACCTCTGTAAAGGAAATTGAATCTTCCACTGGACAGTTTTGAAAAACACAACTTATACAATATTAACTGCACTTTCTAGAAGTCATCTAATATGACTGCCATTCACTTCTGTCCTCCAGTGGACCCCAAAATGCACTCCTGAGTTGTGACTTGACAATCCTTACAGAGCCCTTCATCTAAATCACCATTGCTGTAAATCCAGAAGAACTCCCGAGTATTATCACACAAAAAGCATTCATTTTCAAAGGATGTATACCATGTTCCCATTTTCACTCTCTCCTTGATTTTTATAATATACTTCTTATTTTTAAAAGTTTTCATTGTTCAGATAATAATTTCAAAATTTCTCCCTAATCCATTGTAATAGCAATTGCCAGAGAATAAATGTTTGGATAGTCATTTAATTTCTCAGTTGTTAATTTCCCCAACAACATATCTGCTTGCCTGCAAACATGCTGTCTGTGTATTCTCTGAACTAACCTCTTTCAAGCATTCTCTGTCTCTCTTGCTCTCTCTCTCTCTCTCTCACACACACACACAAGAGGGGTGCAAAGACTTGCATTCTATAATACTGCTAGGCAAACAGTTACAGGGTAGGTGTTAAATAGTACAGGTATCTCTTACATAAGACCAATACATTTATACTTTGGTCAACAACTGAATTATATGAAAGAGGTAAAGAAGCAAGAATACATTATGAAGTGTCTTCCATGTCAGAATGCTGATCCCTGGATAGGCAGTAAGGACTGAATGAACCTTTCTCTGTCATGCACATTCTAAGATGCTCAGATGGATCCACATGAGAAATGCCTGACTCTAGAGGAATGTGAAGCTGCATCAGGCAGAGGATTTGGTACAGTTACTAGAGAAAAAAGAAAATTGAACTATGATGTAGGAAGCTGAGCTTTTCTGTTAGTGACACATAACCCACACTGAAGATAGGGACTGCAGGGAAAGGGTCTATTAGGCACACAACCAGGAGATGGCAGTCACCAAAATAGGAAATGGGGCATAGTCCAGCAAAGAACTCCAGGGTTTCATCCTGAAGGTCCAAGAGAACAATGATGCAAATGTTAAAACTGGAAAAGGAAACAGTTAATAAATGTTGTCTTGGATACGTAAGCCTGAAAATACCTAGGATGGAGTTCTGAGCATGATTTTCTCAAAATAGGATGGTGTCGCATACAGAAGCTCCTGAACTGAAGAGATTTGAGAGACAGAAGGTGTGACAGTCTTAATAGGAGAGATGTCTTACCAACACCGAGAGGAACACACTGCCCTCCCTTCCAAACACAGAAAGACACTGAAATAGAACTTTTGCTCCACCACTCAAAGCTCTTACCCACTTCTCTCCCACCTCCATTCAAACTAGGATGAAAAAGTCACAAATTTACTTGTATCTTCAGGTGTTCATTGCCTTATAGAGGTGTCAGTGTCATGCAAAATTCATTAAATGCACTTGCATGCTTTCTCCTGATAATCTACCTTTATCAGGTTTGTCTCAAAAAGGTAGAAGGAAAAGCTATTTCTCTCTGTTAACACTTCTAGAACTTGGCACATCGAAGTCAGAGCTACAGCGTTGATTGGAGGTATAAATCCACCTTAGTAATCATCGCAAGGAAAAGAAGGCAGTAGTGGAAGGTCAGGTCAACCAAGGCCTTCCCAAGGATGCATGAGGGATCCACAGAAAGGCTAAGAAAAAACCCAAGAGACAGGGAGAGACTATACCTAAGAGAAAAGAATTTTCCATGCCCGCTGTGCAACGCACATCCAACAGAATCCACTGAGGAAAAATGATTTCTTAATAGCTGGAGGAGTCTGATGGATGCCCCTGACATGCACACTAGTAAGGGGTTATATGAAAGTTGGATTACAAATTGTTTAGTATCCACTTATGAGAGAGTACATACCAGGTGTATCTTTCTGGGTCTGAGTTAGCTCACTCAGGATGAGCTTTTCTGGTTCCATCCATCTGGTTGCAAATTGCAAAATTTTCTTATTTCTGATAGCTGTGTAGTGTTCCATTGTGTAAATGGACCACAGTTGGTTTTTTGTTGTTGTTGCTGTTTTGTTTTGTTTTTGTTTTGTTTTTTTTTAATCCATTCTTTGACTGAAGAACATCTGGGTTCTTTGCAGTTTCTGGCTATTATGAATAAAGCTTCGGTGAACATAGTTGAGGAGATGTCCTTGTGGTTTGGTGGAGAATCTTTTGGATATATGCCCAGGAGTGGTAAACATATAGCACAGGACAACCATCCTACAACCCACAGACCCTAACAGACAGGAACCTAGCCCAACTATCTTATGAAACTCCACCCAGAAGCAAGCCATGGACCCTTTTGCTTGTTAGTGGAACACCTTACCCTAGCTGGGCTGCCATATCAAACCCCAGTACAAGAGGAAGCTCTTAGCTCTCACATGACTGATGAACTGAGGGGTTTGATATGTGAGGGTTTCCCTCATCCAAGGAGAAGCAGAGGATGAAGATGAGGAAGAAGAAGGGAGGGACTAGGAAGGGTGGAGGGAGGAGAGTATGATCGAGATATAACTTGAAAAAATAAATTAATAAAAAAAATTTAAGAGGAAAAGTTCAGTAAAGAAGTGAAAGGTAAGAGTCACTCATCTGTGCAAACTAAGGTAAAGCACAGACCCCAGTGATACAGGGATCCCCTTCCTATAAGGAGATATCAAACCGGTTATGAGACATGAGAACCACAATGACACTTCTTAACACAGGCTTTGTCTGCAAATGCTGAAAACAGATTTTACACCAGTGAAACTGGAGCCAAAGTGAACAAAACTACTTAGATTAAAAAAAAATAATATGAAATAATGCCAACAAGATAACACACACAAATCTAAAAACAAAGCAAAATGAAACTGTCTAAAATCTATCTCTGCTCCCAATATTTCAGGTAAAGACTGCTGACCTACTATTTCCCCACTTTATCAAGAATTTGGGAGGCAGAACGAGACCGAATGGTTGTAAGATTTCTCCTGCACTCCCTATGCTGCTGCTGGAGCTCTGGCACTGTGTCAGACCCATGATGACTTCACAAGGTCTTTGACAAAGTCTACTGCAAGGAGATGGCCGTTCATCACTAAATTACAATGTCCCCACTGCAACTGAAAGTTCATGAGTATGGAGACATTCACTGTTCCTCTGCCTAAGACCACTCTGCTTGATAATTTTATTTTAGACATCCAAGGTCTAAGCCAGGATCCCAGCTTCTTCCTTTCTAAGTATGTAAGAAAATAATTCTCCAGGTTTTTGCTGTTGCTATGGTGGTTTTTTGAAACGGGAAATAGGATTTGCTATGTATCCTTGGCTGGCCTCAAACTTAGCAATGATTCTTCTGCCTCAGGTCCATTACACCTGTGTATGAACACTGCTAGATTTTCTCACATTCTTGTGGGCACACAACAGGTTAGAGTGTTCTTCAGCTCCTTTTCTTCAAGAATTTTTTTGCTTACTCTTAGGTCCTGGGTAAAATGGGGTATATCCATGCACAAGATACTTGCTACTATTTGGTAAAATATATGATCACATACCAGTTCCTTTCCAGTGACAACTGAAGGGTTCCAGAACAGCTTACTCAAAGACCAAGACCTTTTCCACACTCTGTGCTTGAAAAACTGACATTTTATTTACATGATTAATACTGAATGAAGTTCGATACTCATTGATTTTTGCTTGTTTGCTAAAGGCTATGGTGTAGAAAATGTGCTATTAAAAGAAGGGAAATGTATTTATTGGACTATAAAGAATAGAGTCAATTGAAAATCCATTATACATGGAACACTCTTCATTCCCTAATAACGGTAAGATAAATGCTAAACATGGTAAATAGAGATTTGTCATTTGCTATGCAGGTTTGCTTAAGTTTGGGAAGGCATATATATGCCAAAGCAGAGAGAAGATGAATCAACCTTAAAAGGGAAAAATGATATAATGAAAATAATTAAAAACTATTGTCTCTGTCAACAGATAATTAATAAATATGTAAGCAATGTCACCAAAAGTCATTAAGCTTAACTCTACTTGTGTAATGCCCAAGTCTGGGGACACAAGAGTGCCTTTGTCGCATCTGATCATGGTGTTAGTGAAAAGATATCAAGCAAGTGCCTTGAGCAGTGAATATCTCTGCAGGTCAATGGAAGCATCTGCAGTCACCCATTTTGCAAAGAAGCCTGCAACAACAGCCTCAACAGTAGGCTTGTAGAAATTATAACTGTCATATAACCATCACAAGTTGCCTTTGACAGTATCCATTGAAGGATCTTTAATGGGGACAATTTAATCCTGCGTAGAAAGGAGGCTTGCAGGCTGGTTCACAAATGAGGTGCTGCCCCTACACATGTCACCCTCAAAGTCCCTAAGCAATAACTTCATGCACTTAAGAGTTCTGTCACAGTGTAAGAGAAGAGGGGCTCCATGCATTGATGGCAGCTTCAAGTCTCATGTTTTGACTACATGTTCAGAGCACCATCTAGTATCTTTGAAAAGCAGCTCTTGAAAAAGTACTTTTACGTGATGTCTAAGCAAAGCAGAATAAAATGCTCTCTGAAGGTATTGATCATGTCACTTGTGAAAGCTCTAATCACTGTGACCGGCAGGGGTCATGTTCAAAGGCAATAGGAAAAATTGAGGCAAAGAAGTAACAGATAACTCCATCTTGTTTTGTTTTGTTTTTTTAAGTTGTAGGTAATTAACAATGAGAGTTATTTGAAAAATACTGTCTGACAGACGTCTCATAGCTACTCTAGTATCACACCTTTACAAATACCATTCCTATACAAAAATGTATATATATTTTTTCTTTTCCCATAACTTATACTAGAACTATAAATATTTAGAAAGAGGATGAAAGACAATCAGCCCCCCTCAGTTCACTCATATGAGAGCTAAGAGCTTCATCTTGCACTGGGGGCTTACATGGCAGCTCCACTAGGGCAAGGTGTTCTACTAACAGGTAACAAAGTCTATGCCCCTGTTCATTTCTGTCTATTGGCTGTAAGATAGCTATCTTGTACTATATGGCCAAAATCCAATTATAAGTGAGTACACACTATGTGCATCTTTCTGGGTCTGGGTTAGCTCATTCAGCATGAGCTTTTCTAGTTCCATCCATTTGGCTGCAAATTGCTTGATTTCCTTGTTTCTGATGGCTGAGTAGTATTCCATTGTGTAAATGTACCAGTTTTTTGTTTTTGTTTTTTTACCTTAAGTCACAATAATGAGAAGTCTGTTTAATTTGATCCTCTGAGTGGAATATTTCCTGTCAATTAAAACAATAATTTAGTCCATCCTGAGAATATCTTTTAGTAGTTGAAGCATCATTATTTCCTATTTCAGTGCAGTTTTAATACTGTCCTCTCCTTTTTAACACCACACTGTAAACCCATAAGCTACAGAATTTTGGACATTAGTTCAGTTTTATATCCTAATATTTAACAATTTTACTGTTTGGTTTGTTTTTAATTTGGAAAATACTTATATTCTTTTCTTTTCTTTTTTGTTTTTCCAAATTGATGAGCCACTAACACCTCAGGGCTTGCTTTCAAACAATCTTCCAGGAAGACCTGGGGAATCAAAGATTATTCTTCAGTGGGTCAGTCTTGCTGAGGAGTGAACTTTTCATAAGCTTTGGTGTTGAGGCCACAGTGGGGATGGCTTCCTTCTGGACCGGGAAATCAACTTGGGATCTTAAGAGGTAGACTATTAACCAACAACATGATAGTAGAGCTATAACTGTTTTATCAAATATTTGTGGACACAGTTCTGTTAACAAATGCCCATATATCCTCATGTCCCAATCCTTTGCACGTTCTTTGAGCAGGCGTTTATGAAGTGCCCTGCAGATATACACACAACGCTGATTGCTGCACAGTGTGGGCATGGCATGGAATTTTTCCCTGACTAATAAAGAAGTCCTTACCATGTGCCATGCATAACTCAGAATACAAGTCTTTCACTAACTTACTCTCAGGTACCATGTGAAGTTATCGCATTTTTGTCAGCTAACTGGTGATTTTTTTCTTTTAATATGTCCTCATTTGCATATCTCCACACTTATCAAATTGTGTGATTTCTCCATAAACAAGTAAAACCTTGAGTCTTGTCCTTTACTTTAGCCTGTAATTAGAGAAGAATCCAGTTTCAACCTACTCCCCCAGCCCCTTCATTGCTTTCTTTCTTTCTTTCTTTCTTTCTTTCTTTCTTTCTTTCTTTCTTTCTTTCTTTCTTTCTTTCTTTCTTAGTGAATTCAGAGTCAGTTATTTCTACTGAAGAGACTATTTTTGAGCCTCTGTTTCTATTGATGGAGCTGGGATGGGGTTGGGGGCAGAGAAAGCTGACTCCGAGAAAGGACAGACTTGCCTTTGTACCTTGATGGACAATCAACAGACTAACCAGGGAAAGGAATTCCCAGTCTAGTTTCCTTAATAGGCTAAAATTAGAGAGGGGGTAGGGCAGGAGACCAAAAGAAATGAGAGTGGGGGAGTTTCCAGAGAAGCAGCATCAGTAAACTTGTGATTCTTCATCTTGCAGCCCATGCTTCATTCCAATATTGATTTAAGTAAAAATTTAAATCCCTATCTAAATGTTAGCTTCCCTGTTTGGAATACCCCTTAATTCTCTATAGAGTGAGGGCTAGGAGATCTTAACAATCAAATGTTCCTCCTTCCTATCAACAATTCAAATGATATTTTAAGAGTTATTCAAATATATTTGGCTATTAGACAGGTTTACTGGGAAAATAAAATCAAAACGAGTGCCTTGACATTTCAGTTTCTAAATCAACACTACAAGGAACATTTATGGAGATGAAATATATTATCCATATGAGGGTTTGGAAATAAATGTTATTAAGAAAGCTTAGAGAATGATTGTATTTTATTTCCAGAGGGGAAAACAAGAGCAACAATTGAACCCTGATCTTGTCTTTGGATTCCACATCATGTCTCTGTCCCGCCTCCTCGTGTAGTAAATATTCTCTTGCCAGTCCTGTTGCTGACAATAATGTAGGTGAACTCTGCACCATGTGCGTCTGTCATTATTAATGACCACGGGAGAGAGAAACAATAACTCACCCCTTTAGGAACCTTAGGGATAAACTGCTGTAGAAATTTCCTTTCACTTGTTTTTTCAGAAGAATACTTCCATTTGTTCTTTCTAAGTTCACAAATAACTTTAAGTAGCAGAACAGAAACCCTATGGCATGTTCTTACTTCAACTCTGAACATTGTTACAGTGGTAGACACTTGTTGCAAGATGGATATTAATTTTTATAATAATACCATACTAGAAAGTTTGAGGTACATTTGTACATATAATGCTTTTAATTCTTGTGTTATTACAAAAAATTTTGGTAGAAACATTTGTTTCTTTATGTAAGGCTTAAATATGTTCCCATATGACCACACCACAGAATGTTCTTGCTAAAATGCTTATTTCATTCATTTTGTTTTATATATATTTATTAAAGTTGAAATGTATTATGTATATATAAACATATGTAGATATGTTTATATATTATATATATAAACATATTAGATAAACATTAAGATATTATATATAAACATATGTAGATATGTTTATATATTATATATAAACATATTAGATAAACATTAAGATATTATATATATATATAAACATATGTAGATATTTTAAAAGTCTTTAAAATAAGACTTTTGGTATTTGTTCTTGAATTATAAAAGAAGCTTTAAAATGCTACATTTTTCTTGTGAAACTGTATTGAAGTACTTGTGTTCAAGTCATGGAAGAAGGCTTGCACTGTGTTTTTTATAATCAAAAAAAGAAACAAAGTGCTGTAGAGATAAAGAACCAAGATCCCTCACTCATGTTTTATAAAAATGGAGGGATGATAATGTTCACACTGTGAGAAAAATAGTCACAAAGTCTCTGTTAATAATTTCATAACTAAGGAATTACCACCATTCTGAAAAAAATAAAAATATACCAGTTCATGCAAATGAGTTATTTCAAACTGATTCTCATTAACAATGTCCTGTCAATTTTCAACTTTAAGCTGCATGCTGTCAATATTTCTTTTTTACTTCTTCTTAGCATCAGTGCTGATGAAATATCATCCTAAGGGTTATTTTATAGTAAAAATGAACTTTTCCAGAACATAAAATTCAACAGGTCAGTAGACTTGGAAAACTCACACAGAACCACTAAAGGTTTTCTGAGTCATGGCTGCCTTCTCACTGGCTTCTACAGTGCTTTGCAGTTTTACTGACAAAATTCTAGAAATGACATCTCTTGGCAATGTCACAGTTCATGTTGTTATTAGTAGCTTTTGTGGAGAATGTAAAGAAAGTAGAAAATAAATTTGTTTTTCACTGGTTTCTAGATTTCTAGAAGATTATAAAATATTTGTAAGTTTTAAACATTCCTTTCCCAAATCTCAAACTAAAATACTATTTTCTAAGTGAAATAAGGATTCATCTATATCAATAAATAATATGCAATTATATCTCCAGACCTTAAGTCTGCCTAAATGATAAATCATGTCAAATAGACAATAAACCAAACAAAGAAATATAAATTTATATATAGGAGACAGCAGGTTTATGGCTGAAAAATATTCTCATCTCACAGACAACACACTTAGCCATTACCAAAAGCCTTTGACCCAAGAAATAGTCTATTACAAAACCTTAAGGAAAACGTTTTTTTCTATTTGATCTGCAATAATTAGTCATATCTCAACACTACAACTTTCAGCTGTCAGCCACTAACAACTATGTTCAATATCCAGTTTCTTCTCCATTCACTCTTAAGAAACATTGAATCTCATCAAGCCTATTTAGTTGACTTGGAGCGCTTTGTAAGATTTGTAATGACAAATCGCCAATTTGAGATTTTATTTCTAATTTCAGTTTGCCTCAAATGCAAACACACAGGACAGCAGCAGACTTTGTGCTGAAAGTGGTCCTTGTAAGAATAATTAAATGGTCCCTGTTTTCTTATTATTAAAGGAAGAAAGGGAGATGGGGAATGAGGCTTAGGACAAATAAAAGGAGAGGCTGTTCTTCACAACTCTTTCTTCCTTTAAGTCTTCTTGCACAGAGGTGAATCCAACCACCCTGCCAAAGCCATAAAGTACAAGGTCTTGTTTGTTACTTGAGGGGTGGACGCTGTGGGGGACACATTTTCCTAATCCTCATCTCTTTCCTCTGTCTCATATTCTGCTCAAAGATCCTCACCCAGTTGGCAGAATCTGGCCAGAGAGCTAAATTTTTATTTCTCTAAGCTTTGGTAAATGGACTTCCATCCTCACAATTGATAAAGGTCTTTATTAGAAAACCCATTCTTTGGCCTCACTTACCTTTTGACTAAGACCCCAAAAGCAGTTATCAATAAAGGTATCAGGGACATAAAAATATCCAATCCATCAAACTTCTCTGAATCAAATTAGCCTGAAACACGATCCTTAAAACTGCAAAAACATTGTGATGCTAAATATTCAATATTATCAGTCAGGCAAATTGGGCTGGGTCAAATGGGCAAATCTCAAAAAATGAGAATGCTAAATTTCTCGGGCTGATGGCTTCATAATAAATAATGTGCTTCTATTCAATCTGTACATTAAGTCTTTTGTGTGGCCTTAAGGCACTGTCTGATGGCCATGCCCATTACAGTCAGTGTAGCCATAGAAACTGACACATTTATTTCTTGGATTAGTGTGCCATTGAAAATATTAATATGAAGCAGTAAAAGGGGATTTAATCTAATCTACTGACACGAGGATGAAGTTAGTAAAGGGTTGAGTGCCCCTACAAGGAAGGAAAGATTATTCCTGCAGTAACATGCTTGTTAGTGGTTACAAAGATCAACTATACAGCCCAGGACTTATTCGGCACTCTTACGTTTAAATAGGCGTCCTCATACCCAGCATGCAGCACTTTCTGTGGACTGAAGAATGCCTTGAAAATAAAATACATGTTTTTAAGGGTGGCGATAGGTAAGCTGGACACCTTTTACCTAGAACATAAAGAGAACAGGATACTTCTCACAGGCACACTGGAAGCACAGTGCCCAGACTCACACAGTTTCAATGAGTGACATTTTGTTCGTACTTGAAGGCCTTTGTGTAGCCCTTCAGTTTCATCTAGCTTTAAAATACAATCATCAAAAGGAAAGACAGCATCAAAGGCAAACGGTTTCATATGTTCAGAGAAATTCTGGCTAATCAATTTTATCCTTGATTTTGTTAGCTTCTCACTCAAGATCACACACCGATAAATATTCTTTTCATTGTGGCTCAGACCACGCATACAGCTGGTGCCTCCTGATAATTCGCAGGACACCGCTCTGTCCCTCCTGTACTCTGCTGCAAAGTTCATAAATTTCCAAGATATATTCTGACAGAGGAAGCATTGTTGAGGAGCAAAGTACAGCACTTTGTCCTTGAGATGTTAACATGGAATGCCATAAAGTATTCAAATAATAATTTACTCAATCTTTCAGGGTAATTAATTAAAATGCTGGAGATGTTGAGGAAAATCACCTTGAGCTGAGATGACTGAAGGGCCCTCCTTCTCTCTCAGCATGCAAGCTGCCCCAACAGACCTACCACATGTTTTCCCAGTTATGGGGTTTGATTTCAGAAGATAATAAATAGCCAGGATCTAATTTTGCTATGTCACAACCGATTATGTTTCACAAGAAAAGGTGGAGCGCTCACCTACCAGATGAAGGTGAAACATAAAACCACTTTTATTTATGTCATGTGTCCAAATTCAGCTCAGCCTGGCCCTGGGTACTGGGAGCGTGTGGACTTTCACTGTCACACGAATTTATGTATCTCAAGAATGTGTCAAATATAAACATAAATTTAATCAAAGGGATGGAAACCTTTATTATATATAAAAACACATTCTTGACATCTAATATAAATTATTTTAATGTGTGTTTTGTCACTTTTCAGAAGGTCACAAAAGAGAATAAGACATTAAACAGTTACAGCCTGCAGCTCTATCTCTGTTCTGGCGGTCATCAGCAGTTCGTTCTAGATGAAAAATTATTTTTAAGGGTTCTGTCTCTCTCACTCTAAGAAGTCCATTGTAACTCACTATGATAATCAATTGCATTATCATATACCCCCTCAATGATATGCAAAAACGTGTGGGAGATTTTGTCAGGAAAAATTTATATTTTCAACAGGACTGGAGCCAGGCCTGAGCTTCTGAACTGCCATGTCAAATTAGGAAATTTCTGAATCAGTTAAACCAAAAAACATGTGTCTAGGTCATCAATATCATTGCCCTAGTATCACACTTTGGAAACAGAAACAGGGGCAACGTCGGGACATCATGGCTCCTGTCTTAGTTCATGTCAGGAGGCTAAACAGAAGTCTCATTAACAATATATTAACAAGCCCTCGGTATTACTCAGCTGTTCCTCTTAGTTGGCTAGGCTTTGGACGGAATTTTAATGATTAAAAAAATGCATATAATGAATAAGGATGTCATTTTTCATTAATGTAAACAAAGCATCATGTCCATGTTTGGCAAATGAAGTGGCTTTAGTATAAGGGAAGTCGGGGCATTCATAGACAGTGCCTCATTGCTTGCAAATCACAATAAACTGGTGATATTTGGGAAGCCTGGCAGTGACATGACTACACATCGTTTTAACCAGGTTCTTATTAGCCACATGAGACAGATTACACTGATGATCTTTTTTATTAACTAAAAACAATACTGACTTAACACTAACCATGAAACGTAGTACTTATAACCTAGCTGGGCTGTGAAACAAATTTCAGTATTCGCATTTAAGATAAAATAACTATGGAACTAAAAAGAATTTATAACAGCACTTACTGATCAGCAAAAATCAAGGTCTTACTAAACCTTAATCCTTTAACTCACTTTTTAAAATCTCTACTAGGAGAGAGTCACAGACATATATGTTCAATTTATAAATGGGGTGCACAGTGTGAGTATATGAGTACGTGAAAGAGATGTAGAGGACAGAGAATGTCTTAGCTGTGTGGCTCCAGCCATCATCTTCTTCCACTTCCTGAAGTACACATTCTCACCTTAGGACCTTTATCAAGTTTAGTTATATGCGGGATCCTCATACTGACCTCTTTGGATTCTATAACAATCTGGGTGGGACATACAGTTAGAATTCCTGTAAGTCCCTTGTATTGTTCCTATTTATTTAACAGGGCCATCATATGGAAATGACTTCTTAGATTCAGAGGCAGCTAGGAAATGTCATTCAACATTTTTGGCCTGTAAACACACCTCAGGGAAGCAACACAAGCCCATTTTATCCAAACCAATGTATCAGAAATTCTGTGGGCTAAAACTCTACTCCATTCTGAGAACATAAACCTTTCCTATCAGCATCCTCTAGCAACAGCTCATCAAAGCGAAGTTCCAAAGACTGAGCATGTTACCTATCAGTGTATCTCACGCTGTCAGGGTCCTCATGGCCAGATACTAAATCACTTTTCTTAAACCTGCTCTGTTGGATCACACAACACTGAAGAACTGACAATCCTGAAGGAGGTCTTGGTGTCTTTTAATAACTAGTATGTTGCTTGTTGTGGTGCAACATGTCTGTCATTCCAGCACTCAGGAAACTGAGGCAAGAAGATTACCATGAGTTCAAGGATAAATAGCAAGATCCTTCTCCCACTCTGTAAAAAAACAATATGTCATAGAGTCTAAGAGACTAAGAGGTGTTTACTGAATTTAATGTCATGTTCATTTACTTCCCCAGATAAACTCATGAAGAGTAGTTACTAAACATAAGGTACTCATATTTTCAGCAAGATCAAGAAAGTCCTGAAGCTGATACTTCACTTAAAATTATTAGCTGCATAATAATGGCCCCAAAATGTGACTTTTTAAGAAAATTGACCTAGTATTTCTCCATGCAACCCAGGCTGGCCTCAAAACGTTCATCCTCCTGCCTCTGTCTCCCAAGTACTGGGATCAAAGGCTTGTACTGCCACCATATTTGTTGGTCCTTTGATTCTTAAGTTTAATTTAAATATAAAGACTTTTTTCCTAGAACTCAGTTTCTCAATTCCCAATGCAGGATAAGACCATACACTATCTAATGTATCTCTGAATATTGTCTACCCTTATTTCATTTCTAAGTAAATGGGAAAAAAAAGTGAGCAGTAAGGTGGCTCAGCAGATAAAGGCACTTGCTGTCAATCCTCATAACCATGTGGGATAAAGAGAAATTATTCCGGTAAGTTGTCTTCAGATCTTTACACATGTGCTGCAACTTATGCACACATATTTGGATATAATAGAAAATTAACTTTATTGATAAGAATTTAAAATCA
>CAJQZJ010034075.1:1959094-1973792 GCA_907164525.1 Lophiomys imhausi
TAATAAATAAGTGTTAAATAATAATTTAAAAGTTCGGTTTCACACATAGGCATGCACATTCGTATACACACACACACACATACACACACACACACACACACACACACACAGAAAAAGGCAAACTAGAGAATGTCATCTGCCTAGTAATGCCTGGTTTTAACAGAAATATCTCTAAAGAAATGAAAGGTCCAAGATGCTGGCAGAGATTAGATACATTTTTCCTCAGGTGGAGAACTCCAGGAAGAAATCTAGCTACTCACAACTCCTTGACTCCAGAGGTCCTTAGTACTACTTCCCAGGATGTTGATTCTAGTCCTGGTTGGCAATGTTCTCTCACCTTACATCCCATAGTCTAACTTTCTGATTGTGAATCCATCACTGATAAGGGATATTGACTTGAGAAACTTCCTCAAGGTCTATAATGTAACCTTCCACCTTTGTTTTCCCTTGGTTCGCTCCATTTGCAAATCTCCAGTGTCCCTTTTCCACTGAAGGTGGCCCCAGTCCAGCTCCACTGAGGCCTTAGATTGCCTCTCCAGGTTCTGCTCCTTAAGTGTTTCTCCACCCTTATGTAGAGGTTCTGTTCCTTTACTTAACTTCAAGTCTTTCCCATCCAACACTAAATCAGCATGTCAGGCCCCAACTCCTCCAAGAACTTGTTCCACTCCTCTCCTTACCTCCTCAAGTAAGTATGTTAGAAGAGTGCCCAAGTCACTGCTCTCCCCAGGCCCTTCTCATTCCTTCATCCATCTCAGTCTAACTTCAAAGTTCATTAGCTTCATCAAGCTGGCAACAAACTCTACAACAAAAGTCCACGACCACTTCTACATCTTTATCTTACAATAGTCACTGTTGGTGACATGTTTCCTGAAAGCCTCTATTCTTTTGGTTTCTATATACCATTACATACAGATGTATTGGTTAATCAACAATCAAATTACTAATGGATATTCCTTTTCCCTCCCTGACTCTTCCCAGTATATTATCTGATAACTCACTTCCTCACTAACACTTTTAAATGGTTTCTTATAGATATCAACAACAAATGCCTTCAAAATAACTCATGAAGAAAAAGCCTAGCCTCATCTATCCCTACTTTAGTGGATTTGGCAAAATTAACTTGCAAGTAGGTCCCTAAAGACTCATGGTATTTACAGTCCATACTTTGACCTGGATAATACTTCAGGTTCTTTAGTGTTGTCCTTGTTTGTTTGGTTTCTACTGTTATGGTAAAGGACTCTGAACAAGAGAAACTTGGGGGTAAAATGTTTACACAGCTCATACTTTCCTGTCACAGCCCATCCTCAAGGGAAGCCAGGACAGCAGCTCAAGCAGGAGCTGGAGGCAGGAACTGAAGTGAAGAACAAGCAGCAGTGCTGATTTTGGCTCCGATCCTCTGACTTGCCCAGTTTCTCATACAGCCCATCCCCACCTGACTCCTCAGGATAGAAACAGTGCCCACAGTGGGATAGACCCTTCATGTCTATTAGCTATTAAGAAAATGCTCCTACGCAAATGCCCTCAGGCTAGTTCTGATGGAGACAATTCCTTGGTTCAGGTTCCTTCTGCTCAGATGACTCTATTTTGTGTCAAGCTGAAGAAAACTAACCAGCACAAGAATGTATTATCCCTCCTCCACTGGAGAAAGTGCTCTTCTTCTAAGTCCAGGCTGGGCCGGGGCCTCCTTTCCTGTGCCTGGTGCATCGATTTCTCTATGACCCAGAGCAATGACTTGTGTGTCTCTGGCCTAAAGGACTGTGGGTCTTTCTGTGCATAACCACACCCTACTTACTTCACACTCCTCACACTAGGACATAAATATGGAAGAGCAGGTAAACTGCTGTCTGATGCCTTAGACTGCTTTAGGCAGGTACCTAGGAGTGGGAAAGCTAGGTCAGATGGCAGTTCATTACTTTTATTTCAGTGATTTCAGTTGGCAGGAAAGTCTTTGTCCGAGGCTGGTAACTACTGATGTTTTAACCACACATTTTTCTTAAGTCACAACAAATAATTGAATATTTAATTACTTAAATTTTTATTATGGAGAAACTTTGTTTAGAAAATTTACCTTAAGTCTTTTTGTTCTCCTGTACAGACTTTTCTGCTGTTATTTGCTTGCAACCAGAGACTGTTTGCTCTTCATACGGGAGATCTTGCTTCTGCATATATAGCTATGGAGTGAATGGAGTGTGTAGCTATGAGTCCTAACTTCCCCCTAATAATTCAGCTTTATATTTGAGACAGGATCTTGCTGCACAGCTCTGGTAGGGCTCATTCTGGCAAAGCAGCCCAAACTGGGGTTGAGCTCAGAGCAATCATTCTGCCTCAGTAGCCCTACTCACATGATGAGATTAAAAGAATGTACTACCATGAACAACTATAATTCAAACCTTTAAAAATAACCCAGTAGGGGTCAATGAAGACTTATCAACTGTCATTTACATGTTGGTAAGTACCAATAGCAAGGTTTCCAAAAGATAACAGCTCATTATTTTCTATATCAGTTGACTTGTCACAGAAAACAAAGCAAATACACCATTAAAATATCAAAAGAGTAATGAAAGTATTACTATAATCCAGCAAACAAACTAAATTATCAATTATTATTTACTGAAAAGAAAAATGAGAAGTACATAATCTATTTTATTCTAATTTGGTGAAAAGTGCATATCTTACATACTTTGTAAAATTAAATGGATATTAAGCATATCTTAATAACAAATACTTATGTTTAAATAAAAATAGTAGAAAGGACAATGTTATTACTAGATACTCTTTCTCTCAGTATAATTAAAGAGAAAAGTAGGAATGTTTCAACATTTTACTTTGGTTAAACTCTTAAATATAATCAATGTAGTAAGTATTCAAGCATTACAATATTCCAATTAGTTTAAAGTATAACATGAAAGTATAGACTTATGACGTTTTTTACAATTGTCTATAGTAATATATTATAGAATATATAATATATAGTAATATAAAATATATTTCATAATATATATTAATGTTATAATAGTATGCTATTACTGTAGTATATTAAGTATCTCTTAATCATTGGATTTGAAATTTTTATACTACTACAAATACAACATTTATTATATTGTTATATGACTATTAATGTTATATTAATGTCTATATAAATTTTAAATGTTATAAATAAATGTTATACAAATATAACATTCGTTATGTCGTTATATGACTACTAATACTTAATTTAGAAAAACCAATTTATTTGTTTATTTATTTAATCTACTTGCCATGCTGGAGATCAGACTGAGAGTCTTGAGGCGTGTTAGACAAGCATGCTACCTCTGAACTACATCCCCAGCCTTAAGATATTTAAGAAATGCAAACCAATAGTTGGCCTGAGTCAGTACAGAAGGACTTTAGAAGCTGAGTATCCAGATTTGACATCTCTGAAGAATGAACCCTGTACCTTAAAGTCATCTAAGCCCTGGGGAAGCTTTACATTTCTACAGACACAGTCATAAAGGAAACACGCATTCTAGTCACTTTCCATTTTGGTTCCTGTAGAAAGGACACCTCACCAGCCTTTTGTCTTGCAGATGCACAGTATTTACTGGAGGCACACAAAGGCCACAGCTAGACTGTATTGCAAGATAATGACAAAGATGAAGTTGAATGCTGGCTACTGTTATTCAAATTTTACTGGATTTGCATTTCTTTGGTACTCTTACCACTGACTTAAACCATCATTGTATC
Source organism: Lophiomys imhausi (assembly GCA_907164525.1). Taxonomy (NCBI): domain Eukaryota; kingdom Metazoa; phylum Chordata; class Mammalia; order Rodentia; family Muridae; genus Lophiomys; species Lophiomys imhausi. Next base: position 1,962,818 of record CAJQZJ010034075.1, read on the forward strand.
ATTATACAAATTTCTTTTGTCAACTGAGGCAAAGAACTATGTTGAATCACCTTCCATGGTTGCATGTTTTGTGTCAAATTAAAAGATGGAGGTAATAATTTTAGAGTATAATTTGACCCTGGAACTTCACATAGGAGAAAGTACTTTCTTATAAAGTTGTATACTGTTGTTGTAGGTGGTGGCTTTCCACAGATAGACAGATAGATAGATGTTTAGATAGATAGATAGATAGATAGATAGATAGATAGATAGATAGATAGAAAGATAGGTAGATAGATAGATAGATGGATAGATAGATAGATAATAGATAGATGATAGATAATTTCAGGACAATATAGTTTGACCACATTCCAGAATATTTTTTTAAAAATCACATATAGCAGGCCGTGGTGGCACACACCTTTGATCCTAGCACTTGGGAGGCAGAGGCAGGCAGATCTCTTCGAATTCAAGGCCAGCCTGATCTACAGAGTGAGTCCAGGACAGCCAGGGCAAAACAGAGAAACCATGTCTCGAAAAACCAAAAAATAAATAAATAAATAAAAAATAAAAATAAAAAAGAAATCACACATATAAAAAATTACCAATGTTAATCATTATAGGCATTGAATTCTTCCAAGAATACTGAGATGACTAATTTTATATCAACTTGACACAAGCTAGAATCATCAGAGTGGAGAGATCCTCAATTCAGAAAGTGCCTCCACAAGATTGGGCTGTAGGCAAACCTGTAGAGCATTTTATTAATTAGTGATTGGTGGGGGAGGGCCTAGTCCATTATGAGGGTACCACCCTGGGCTGGTTGTTCTGTGTTCTATAAGAAGGCAGGTTGAGCAACCCATGAAGAGCAAGCTATTAAGCAGCACTCCTCCATGGCCTCTGCATCAGCTCCTGCCTCCAGGTACCTGCCCCATTTTAGTTCCTGTCCTGACTTCCTTAGATGATGAACTGTGATGTGGAAATGTGAGCCAAATAAAACCTTTCTTCCCCAATTTGCTTTTAGTCATGGTGTTTCATCACAGCCATAGTAATCCAGACTAAGACAAATAACCCGCAAGAAAGACTATATGGATAATAATACAAATTAAGTACACTCTTTGACAACGGGGCTCCTATAAGAAGAAACAATTGAGACTCTCCTTGGACATCTTGACTGGCTTGTGCCTTCAATGACCTGGCAGGGATGCTCCTTACTCCAGTTACAGGAGTGCAGAGCTGGCTGCTGCAGAACAGATGTCTGGAGAGTTTACACAGCACATACTCATTCCTTAAGCACTGGCCACATGATTTTAAACAAGTCCCTGAATTACTCTCAGCGTCAGTTTCCTCTATTGTCAAATGGAAATCTATTTCCTCACCCTGCTCCATGGCGTGACTTTACATTTCAAACACTTGCACTGCAAATTGTAAGGGGGGCAATGCTAATTAAAGGATAATTGTTCATTATCAAGGTACTAATAAAAGTACAGGCCTAACAGTGATGCCTATTTCACATTCTTATTATCACCTGGTAAAACAGACTACCATAAAATGACTATAATTAGTTTATTTTTAAATACCCATTAGCATTTTCAATAACATCAGTGGCCATTTGAACAGCACAGACTCCATTTCTGGCACACTAGGAGATACATGCCGATCGTGACTGTGGAAGTTTACCTTTTGCCAACCTCAAACCAAAGCTAAAAGTGTCATGTACAGGCAGGGTCTTTCTCATCCCCAAGGTGAAAGACAGTTCCTCTCTCCCTTCATCAACAATTGCATTGTAATGTCTTAGAAGCACCTCTTAAACCCCTGTGACACACATCAATTATGAGTCTATAATTTAGTTAAGAGCCTGAAACTCAACCCAGAAATCCACAACAAAGCTGATGTGAGCCCTGTTTTACCGACAATGGTTAAAAGATCATTTCCGGCAATGCTGGAGAAAACTGAAAGTCGCTAGAGGCTCAGAGGCACACAGGAGGGAAGCTCTCTGTCACTTTGCAGACCTTAGAATACCTCAGGGTAGCTCCTGCTGAAGAAGCACATCAGGTGTCAGGTGAAGCCACTGTCCTCCCATTCTTTCTTGTAGCGTATCCAGAAAGGATGTCCTCCACAAACTGGCTCAGGAGTCCCCCTGATGCATCAGCATCCCTTAGGCTTGGTATCTTTTCTCATATACGTCACTGACTATAACAGATTTGCTAGGAAATTAGTGTATCCTCTGAACTCAAAAGGCAGCATGCAAGCAATTTACAGCCATCATTGTTAAGATGTAATCCTGATGCAACAAATCCCAGCATTTGGATTGAATAGTTTATACAGGACAGTAAAGAAATCTCTAATATTTTCTTGGGGGATTGAAAAATCAGTTACTTTCAAAGTTGTAGAATGTGTAACATGATGGCCTGTGAATACATGACAATAATATATTTCCTTGTGTCTTTTACACAAATGTCTTCCTTAGTAATATCTAAATGGTTCACTATCGAACCAGTTTGCCAAAGCATATTCATCATCCTTCATGAAGGTTGCTAAATGTTGATCAAAATAAATCATTTAACTTTGCTTTAGCAGATAAGTGAGACTTGGCATTACCTAGTTAGGGGAAGGTGACGGGACCTTGACGCCATTGAGGTCAGAAGTGTGGGAGTCACATGAGCCAGAGTGAAATGGACAGCTGAGTTGAAACATCCAAAAATATGGCCCCATGAGAACCTCAGGAAATGGGCCATCAACTTGAACAGTAAAGACCCAAGAAGCTGTGTGAGGTTCCTTTCTCTATTTTCTGACACTTAAAAAAGATACTAAAAAATTAATTTCTTTCATCAGAATTTCTAGGCTATTTACTTGTATGTGTGAATCAAAATGCTGAAGAACTTACAGAAAATCTAGAGTAAGATCTATTTTTCTTTGATGTTGTTTCTCTGTAATTTTTTTTAATTTTTCTAACGATTTTTTTTTCTAATTCAAGAACTTGTTTAAAGTCAGGAACTTTGCCTCTTCAAATCCTGATGAGAGTGTTTATGAAAGGAACAGTGTGAGCTGATAGGTGGTAGGCTGAGGTTGAGAGTCTGTGTATCCATAACTTATCATAGAGTCAGAAATGCTGGGATTTTTGACAGCACAGCAACATAAGAACTCTAGTAATGATATCTATGAATCTATCAGTGGAGCAGGAATCTGTTTCTTGGCTCCATCTGAAGCCTTGTAAAACCCCTGAGTCCTTCCCAAGTTTGAATCCTCTAGGTACCTATCTGCCAGCAGCATTCTGGCTTTCGGATTCCCAAATTCCTTCTCCAACTTACAACTCATAATTTGGCCTCTACTACAATGATACATTAAGGAAATGCCTTCTCATTTGCCACTCCAATAAACTCGAGTTGCCTTTAGCCACGCATTGGGTACATCCCAATCCCAAACAGTGAAGTTTCGTTTAGGAATGCTATGAGGGGACGATTTGAGCTGAGAAAGTGTTGTGCCTTAGAAACCTGCATCTAAAGGTGTGGGTGCCCCACATCTCAGCCCCCTCAGGTCATCAGTCATATGAGTGCTAAGAGCTTCCTCTTGCACTGGGAGCCAACATGGTAGCTCCCCTAGGGCAAAGTGTCCTATTAACAAGCAACAAAGTTCATGTTCCTGTTCCTTTTGGTCTGTTGGTTGTAGGACAGTTATCCTATACTATAATGGCTAAAGTCCAGTTATGGGTAAATAGATGCCTTGTGCATCCTTCTGGGTCTGGTTAGCTCACTCGATAGGTGGGAGAAGGGTTAGAGTGTGGGATGGTGGGACCAAGAAGGGTGGAGGAGCTCAAAGACAATTCCTTTCCTATGCTTGTAACTTTATGTAACAAGGAAACTGTTTGTTTTGGCTGTGATGGAGAGTAACTTGAAGTAATAAATAAATGTAATAAAATTTTTTACAAATAATAATAAAAAGAAACCTGCTTTGCTCTGCTGGTTGCTCATTGAGCTTAGTACAGCAGAAGTGATGGAATCTCACCTTATAATATGGATTAAATGACACGATTAGGTGTTTAAATTTGGTGTCTATCATAGAAACAACACTGGCTGGTTTTACTGTCAGGACCTCTTGGCACTGTGGAATCTACTCTTTAACAAAGCAGTAGACTCTCTTTCCCCTTTTATAAAATAATCCTGAGGTGGTCAAGCTTGATGTTTTAGAGTAAAAGAAGGTGAGAATTAAGTAACTTGCTCTGATTTTTTTTTTTTTAAGCTCTGTCATTGGTACTCAGGCCCTATGATCTCATCATTCTACCACATTCACATTAAGATACAAATGGGACAGGTTGGTGATCTGCTGTATTGTCGACACCAGTCAGAAAGATACAGGAATATGCCGAGAAGACAGAAAATGGCCTGGAACCAAAAACACTCATAACTATGCGGTTCTAAAAATGATATTCATATGATTGAGCACTCTGAAAAAACCTGATTATCTCAACCAATTGTCTGCATATTTCTGGATATTTGACATTCTAGATTTATAAGAATATGCACAACTAGAGTACTTGCATTTGGCTTAGTGTTTTCTTATTTTTCAGTAACTCAGTGTTGATACTGGATAGTGAGAAGACATATAAGGTAACAACTACATTCTAGCAGTTTCCCATTATCTACATTTTAAATGTCATACTTTTTGAAGGATGCTCTAAGATGTAGATGCTCTATTATGAGTAGAGTTTGGTAGTGAAATAAAATGCTGAAGAAAAAACTTCATTGAAGAGGGGGGGAAAAAGTATACCAAATGGTCTAAAACCAGCCTAACCTCCATTTGGAAGATTCTGAAAGACCTTAGGAACTGGGTCTTTACAGTTAGTAGGTGTTTAATTTAAATTTAAATAACAACAACAACAACAAAACACACAAACACATCCCTTTGTAATATAAAAGAAAGGTTAGCATTTTTGTATTAATATAAGTGTATTTCATATTAGAATCTATGGCATTTCAGCTTTCAGTTAAAGACCTGGGGTGGAATTTTATCTTTTTTTCCCCTGTAAAATGCTATTATGAAGAATGGAGGAGCTTTTGAGCAAATTATGTGAAGTAGGAAATCTTAAAACAACCTCTTTTTAGGGAAAAAATGCTCAAACATAGTGACATGGTAATTCTCAGGTTGCTACAGACACAAAAGCCCACTGTTAATATTATGTTGTTTTCATTTTTTTCCTCTTTGACAAAGATCACAAATAAAGATCCAACATCCTAAAACACTCGGGTCTGATTCTGCATGCTGTTGTAATGAAGTCCTTTGAATTATTATAAATGCTTGAGCATTAAAAATTCATCAGCAAGGAGAGAGAGGTGCTTTCTGTTTGTGGTGTTCTGAATTTAAACACAACCCACTAAGAATGGCTGATTGTCCCGAGGAACCACTGCTGACAGCCATCAGCAGGTCTGTGCAAATGGTATTTGGAAAAGGTAATAAGAGCTTCGGGAGTATATTTCAGCCGTATAATAAAGTAATTGTGAAAGTGTAATTGCAGTCTGCTTCCATACCATATTAGGGTAAGGAATGAGATGGTAAGAAAACATGAGATCCATAGAATTATTTTATAAGCCTGTAATGCCTGTCTCACACAATTCAGAGACTTTATCAGAATTTTTTTTATAAACTGGGCAGTGGTGTTTACCTTTTGAAATCTATTCTAATGAACCTGAACAAAATGAATGTGATTATGTTACCATTTTTACAAACATCCTGAACTTGTGAATGGCTTCCAATATACAAATGGCATTGGATAATGTTGAGCAACTGATCTCAGCCCATGGTAGCATCAAAGGGAAAACTGAGTACAAATTCCGTTGTTTATTGCTGAATGATACCTAGTTCAAATTTCCAAAGACTTGAATATTTGTTTGACTAGAATTTCAATTTTTAAAAATTTATTCCCTTGACCACTTTATAAGCAATCACTATTGGCTTATGTTACCAAGTCACTGTATCCTACAGGCATCAGTTGCTTTCCAGGTAGGACTTTAGAAAGGGCAAACCATGCTGCTCCTGCTGTCAGCCCTCCCACCTAGCCTACAGGAATGAACAGAACCAAAAAAAGGAAACGTGTGGGTGAACATGGGGACTCGCCATATTCAGTGGTAACAGTACTCACAGGGAATGTTACAACTGTCTACTTTATTTTTTGTTCCCTCTCGTCTTTCAGTAGATTTACCTAAATCACATCTAAGCTTTTCACTTCTACAAGCACATACTAGTTTATTTCTCTCACAATTTCATCACCGTTCTTGGCGCATAACAACTTATCTTACAATATTTAGTGAGTAAAAAACTAATACAGACATATACACATAGCCATGATGGTGCTATAATAAGTACACTCCACAATGACTACAGAATAAACCCCATCACTAGGTGATGCTTGGCTGTGTTTATAGATATCATCCCATTCTCCAGAAGTGAGTCCATACCAGCCCTGTGCCATAAGCTCCCAATAACACCAACATATCCTGGAATCATGTAAATGGAATCTGTTTTTCACTATTCAGTTTTGCTCCTTTTCCACAGGAACTTGGGAAGAAAGTTCATAACCAGTAGCTATATATAGTAGTGCGTATTCTTCCAGCCTGCCACTTTAGACAAAACTTTGAAATATTTTAAGTATAAAACAGATACTTTGATTTGGAAATAGGCCAAAATCTAAAATGATCACTGGTCTATCATGAGTTTCTTGGAGACAAAACATTCAAGCCACAAGGGGAGAATTTCCATTAGCCATCTAGGCCTGCTTATCAATAAACAAACGCTCCAAAAAACAGATGAAGGCCTATTGACGTTAAGGTGGTTCAAAGACTAAAGGGAAAGACTTTGACTTAACAGTAGTAAGTTCCGGACATAGGAACAGCACCTGGGAAGTCCTCCATGCACACACCTGGAATCTACCTATGCTGTCCATCTTGACAGAGCGAGCTCCTGTCTTCCCAATACTGCGAGGTCCACCTAGGTATATCCTTATGATGAACAGGATGGGAGAGAACAAAGCCCCTGTAGGTGGGAGAGAGTGGGGGAAAAGGCATCTAAAGCAGTGACTTAAAGTCTCTTAAAAGTCTTGGGGGAGTGTGTGTGTGTGTGTGCATGCCCCCCCAAACCTCCACTATTACTCTTCAGTTTCTTCACACTCCCTTCCTCTGGACTTTCTAAATTCCCAGCTTGTTAGGCCCTATACTGATGCCTAACAATAAAAAAGCATACTGTAAGACTTTCCTCCATCACCAACCACCATCCATTCTGGGTCAAAGGCATTTTATTCTCCCAACTACATCTAAGCTTTCTGACCTCCTCCCTCTTCGTTGTTGCCTCTCTACAAACCACAGTAGAGAATTCCTGGAGGTAAGGGACAGAGGTGGGATGAGTGAAATCCTCCCTTTTTTTGGTGGGGGGGGTAGATAACCTTGCAGAAGTCACACAAGTCCTGTACCCTAACTGTCTCAACAACAACTACAAAAGACCATGGCATCATTTTTTGCTTCTCAACCTGATTCAAGGAAAACACTAGGTGGAGGGATGGGCCAACTTCCTAGAATGTAGAGCAGTTGCTTAAATTCTAAGTGATATGGAGTATAAGTTGACTTGAAATAGACATGGGTGTATTGCAGTGTAAATACAGCACCCACTGTTTCTTCAGTGCTGGGGTCTCAGGAATGCTAGGCAGGTGCCCTGCCATTGAGCAGCATGCTTTTGCTGTGCAACATCCACACACTTCTAATGAGATTCAAAACCAGCTAGAAGAATGGCAGAGCTCTTCGTTGTCCTTCTTCCTCCAATCTCTCTACTTATAAATTCTCTCCCATCATTAAGCTACTTAGTAGAAAATTATGAGACTGGCAAGCATATACCAGAAAACTGTGAGCTACAAAAAAAAAAAAAAAAAGTTGTATGAGAGTTCTAAACCAATCTGGACACTTTAGTATGTTGCCCTACTTTTACTGATATTAATAGTAACTCTCAATTGAACACTTACTAAGAATGACAGCAAATGTTACACCATAATTAGAACATGTTATTAATTTATCTCTTCATTGAATATATTATGAGGACTACATAAGGCACACCTATTGTCACCAATATCTGGACTTACCAATCAAGAGTATTCTCACACAGAAGACAGTGTTGTAGAGTGCATTAAATAACTCTACCGTATGACTAAAGTAGAAAATTTCTAAAATTAGTCAGCCATCTATAACTAGAAAAGTCGTCCAAACGTAGATCAAGTACAATCATTCATCTAGCACGTGACCCCTCTAGAGAAGTAAGAATTGAGTCACCCTCCTCCCCTTTTTTCTCCTATGTTGGCCTTGAACACATAATCCTTATGCCTTAACATTCCAAAATGCCTGGATTACATGATTACATATATACACTTCTATTCTTGGGGTGTATGTTCTTAATAGGAATAAACACTGGCCCACTGATAATAAGCATTTGATATCTACCCCAACTTCCCCTATCTCATTCTGTTTAGGTTACAGTGTTCCAAACTGCTCCCACTTCTGTCAGTACGTCTTGTTCCAGGGAGCTATTCCTTTTATCTAGACCCAATTCTCCCTCCAGAGCTCTCAATCCATAATCTCATTCCAGCATCTTAACCTACCACATCGTATGCCCTACCTTCCTGAGCCTGGGGCTCATAACTCCATGTCTTTCTTCATTTTCAGTGTTTGGCATTCTTTGGTTAGAGTTGTTACAGCTTTTACTAGAGAAAAATTTGGTGTGGAGGTAATTAGCACCAGTGCATACTTCAGAAAGTCAGATGTCTATCATTCCCTAAATTCTCTCACTTTCTTCTTACCAGGAGGGTGCAAAGGTTAAATCTTAATATTTATGTAGAGTTTATTTAATACATAAGACAAGAGGTAGGCTTTCCTCTCTTCCCTAGCTGTGACACCAAGTGTTTCTAGCCCCCAAAATCTTGCTCTGTTTGGTTTCCTTAGAGTTTTGATAGTTTTGTTTGAGTAACTTTGTTTAACTACAAAGACTTGACCTCAGGCGGGCTAAGCATGTACTCAACCATTGAGCAGCACAACCCGCCCCCCACCCCATCTCCTTTCTTTCTTTTTAAGTTGCCACATGTCATTTGGAAAAATAGAAGTCTAAAACATAATTCAAAGAGTCAGAAATAATTTTCCTCTTCTTTGTCCAACAAATTTTAAAGCCAGCTGAAAGGCTGCCTCCTCCAGGAAGCCATGGGACCCTCCAGCATCATTCCCTTGCCTCTTTTCTGACCCTCACACTGTATCCTCAGGTTTTCTGTCATGTGACATGGTTACCTGTGTTCTGCTAAGACCCAGCTGGGACCAGATCTTACTCATTCCTCAGCCTCTCTCTTGTCCCCTGCACATTCAAAACAAGGCTCTGCCTCCAATGGCAATCAGTAAACAGTTCAGTTTCTCACAGTGAATCAGGATGATTTGTTATTATGACCAAAACTGTATAGCGGGTATGGTCCAAATACAAAGTCAGTGTATGCTGAAACGTTCCATTTCGCCTGTGTGCAAGCATTTATGTGGGGCTGTACCAGAGCAATCTGAACATTAGAATTTATAAAGGAAGAGGAACCATGGCCCAGGGCGCAAGTGCAACAACCAACATGTAAATAGCCTTAACACTTTTACGGCTAGGGTCTCTGCTTCACGACGTCCATTACCAGAGTATCAGCTGAAACACATTCAGCTAAACAGTTTTTTTTTTAATTTGAAAATGTATATATTTTCCTCCTTACCTGTTCTCTCAGGAAAAAGTATAAAATAGTCTTCGAGAGCAGAGAACATTAGAGAAATGTCACCCTATGCAAAACAAAACAAACAAAAAAGGAACACCTAAAACACAATAGAGTTTTCTTTGGCATTTTAAAGGCACAGTAGTGCCTTCATTTAGCCACCACCCACACAGCACAGCATAATAATGCTGGAAAATCAGTGGCCATTTTGTATGTTCTAAAATGTGTGGTAATATTTCAGAGCCCAAAAGAAAGTTAAATCCCCTGAGACATACTGAGGCTGTGAAGTCCCCATTCTCACATCCCTTCCTTATTACTATAGTTGTATTAAACATGGCCCTGGCGTTAACCTTTTTCTTGACTAATCAAAACGACACAGAAATATAGCTGTGTTCTAAATCTAGTATCCAAGCACCAAACGTTGACAGCAAATGAAAAGCTCCCAGCACATGGAGGTGGAAGGAGGCAGATCTCTGAGTTCAAGGCCAGCCTGGTCTGCATAATGAGACCCTGTTTCAAGAAATAAATAAAAAAGTGTCTCTTCTGTTTTTATATTAATAAACTCTTGATTCACCTGGTGTTATTGCAGATGAAGTTACCATATAAAGAAACTTTTACTCCATTTTAAAATCACATATGTGTTATATTGTAGATAGTTCAACATAGTGGAATATGACCACCAAAGCATCTTGGCAAAGAAGTGATTATCATAAATAAATCCTTACCTTTTATGTCATAAGCCAAAGAGAAATTTTTCTAAATTAACACTGATAAGTTTATTAATGTCACTTAAAGTTAAAATACAGTATGAATCTTCCACATCTCAGAAATACATTGTCTTGTCTCCACTTTCATTCTCTATAATGCCTACAAGCCTTAACCAGGTAACTGACTCAGAACATATTTCCATTGGTTTAAGATTCTTTTTTCTTTTCAAAGTATTGTTAGGGAGGGCTAGTGAGAAGAGAGCAAGAAAAACACTTTGCATAGCAAATGCCATAAAAAAAATATGTTCTGGCAGACTTTCCTCAACTTGTAGCTTAGAAGAATTCATATCATCCAAGCATTTTACAAGTAGAAGAAAGATATCTCTAAATAGTTTTTGTTCTACTTTCAAACGTTGAAGCTAAGAGAACACAATTGTTTCACTTCAGAAATGAATAACACATGATTTCAGTACACGCACGCACGAACACACACACACACACACACACACACACACACACACACACACACACA